>VXBJ01003310.1:79898-113093 GCA_013400055.1 Nycticryphes semicollaris | reverse complement strand
TCGCCCCGAGGGGAAGGCCAGCGGGGCGCACGCTGCCGCCGTGTGAAGTAAAGCCAGACGGCCGCGGCAGGGCAGCAGGCGGAGGTGCAGCCTGCGCGGCGAGGGGTGGGGAAAGGAAGTAATAAACGAGGCGCGGTCGCCCCGACGGTGCCGCCTACTCCTCCGGGACCTCTTTGGTCGCGGAGGTAAACGGGGTGCTTGTCCCGGGAAGCGCACGGCGCTACTGGCAGGCTGGTTCTGCTACGGGGGACGGAGAGCCGAGCTCCGTGCCGCTTCCCCTGGGGCTGTCCAGTCTGGGGAGGGCGGTGCCGAGCTCTGCTCTGCGCCGGCCGCCTTCACCTTGCCCCACCTCGTCGCCTTGCCCGGCCAGCCGCGGAGTCGAGGGGAGGTAGGGAGCCGACTGGCCCCTGAGCGGCGATGGGACACGGCCCTGCCTGACCACCTGTCGGTAGTCACCGGCTCCGCTCAGCCCTCGACGCCGCTATGGAGAACCCCGCGGGCGGCAGCGCAGCGGCGGAGCCGGCGCACCCTTGCACGGAGCCGGAGCTGCCGGCCGCTGTCCCGGTTGAGGTGGCGGCGTGTAGCGGAGAGACGGCGGAGGCCGGCGCGGCCACCCCGCGGCCGCGCTGTCTGCGGGCCCTGTACGTGCTGAACGACCCGCCCAAGGGGGGCGGTGGAGCGCGAAGCCCCGAGGCCGGGGCGCGGCAGTGCCTGCTGCGGGCATGTGAGGCCGAGGGAGCCCAGCTCGGCACGGTCAACTTCGGGGAGCTGGACTTCGGGGAGACCGCGGTGCTGGACGCCTTCTACGACGCAGGTGAGCAGGTTGGGCTGAGGCAGGCCCGTGGGGCGGGGACTCGGACTCGCCCCTACCCCGGTCCACCTTCCCGGGTTGTGTTGGGGTCATGGCCGGCTGAGCGGAGGAAGGCTCGATAAAGGTGGTGCCGTGGGCGCTAGAGGAGAGAAGCAATGGGGCAAATGAAAGATAGAGAGGGGGTCTTGACAAGGGCTGTGGAGACAGGAATACGGCTGCGAGCTGAATCTCATGTAATGGGAGCAAGATACTGGTCCTGAGGAGCGTCCTGCACATGGAGGAGGTGTGCAAAAGGTTCAGGTCCGTGCACCAGCTCAGTCAGTCACCACGGTGTGGTACCGCAGCAGGACTGTGAATCCTACGGTACCAACCGAGCCTTAAGGAGTACTAAAACTCTTGCTAGTGTGATTTGCTAAGAACCTTCTTCCAGCTCCCAGCCTGGTTGGGGAGCTTAGCATGAAAACATGTTGGCCAGAAGCCTCAGGGGTGGTTTTACTAGATGACTCACGTTCTCTGACTCCAAATCTCTGGACAGTGAAATTGGCTTGCACATAGCCAGGCACAAAGCAATCCAGGATTGCTCCGAACAAGAGTGTAGAAATGTACCCTAAGGAAGGAGACTTGTGAGTATTGCCCACCCTGTCCAGACTGCAGCTGGTGTCTGGTGCCTTATGGTTCAAAAGTAAGCAGCTGTCCCTTCTCCACTCCAAAAAAAACTCACCTGACTATTTGTGTGGTGTGAGAGATAATGTGAACTTTGTGAGCCACAGAGGAAACCCCTGAGTCAATAGGTATTATTAACACTAATCAAGGTGGGTATGTGGACATGTTGCAGATATGTTGACATAATTTTTTCTAATATCTGTTTGAGCAAGCATTATGAAACTAGGGGGTTTACGGACTCTGAAAAGGGAAAGTACTGTTATGTCTGTGTTGATGTCCATCTTCCACAAGAAGAGCTTTGTTTTGCTCATGACTTGTGTTAAAGAATACTTCTTAAAACTTCGACCCTATTTTACGTTCTCATGATGATGAGTCCATTTCATCCCCTGATAAGCCATCCAAATATTGAGGAACCTCACATCTGTTGTTGTTGTTTTTTAACTTCATGATCAGGGTATTTTATTACTCTCTGTTAACAAGGTTGAAAAGTGTATAATAAATATATTCTCTGTGTGTCTTAGTACACAACCATGAACTAGAAGTTTCTTTATGTATCTCCAATATATTTGTAGCCATTCTGAAGGTAAGCGTAAAGTGTAGTGAATCGAAATGATTTCTGTTTCTACTAATAGTCCTATTAATATATTGTGCACACAGGTATTCTGCATTGTACTGACAGCTTGAGACAGTTATTGAAAATGTTTTCTTAACTTACTGCATTCTGAAGTGGGTGTCTTTTGTCTGGGAATGTGGCCTACCTTTGCAGACTTCTGCATTCAAGTCATCTTGTAGGACCAAATAGTAAAGCACGTTGTTACTGGATACTCCTGCAACCCTTTTATGTCCATGTTTACTTAGCAAATACTCTTTATAATTTTTAGTGTCCATTAAAAACTAATTGAACAGTTCTGAACCTGGATTGTTTCAGAGGAGACTGTTTAGTCTTTGTGTGGAGTTCTTTCCAGTAGCAACATTCTGAGATCAGCTAGGGGGACAACTTTTTAATCTGTGTAACGTATGCCTTTATTTGGCAAACCTTTTGGTCAAAGCATCCTTTATCTGTATTAAGGTACCTGTATTAAGAGAAATGCAAGTGTATTTGCATGAGTCACCTTTATCAGACCTGCAAGCTGTCAAAAAGCAGAGATTTATTTGTCATTGTATACTTTTTCAAAAACTTTGCTGAATGTGTTAGTATTTTAGCATTAATTCGTTGTCAGGGGTCCCAAATTAACTGCTATTAACTGCAGCGTTACCCCTGAAAATGCAAGCATCCTTTAAAAAATGCTGTTAAGTATAAACAATCATTTAGAGTATTTATTTTTCTCTTCTGTCATTTTAATATTTTAGTAAGTAGCTCTTCTAGCATCAACACTGTAAGTAGCTTTTTCATTCCTGCTTTGCTGCAATTACTGTCTCTTTTTTAACTGAACATTTCTGCAATCCCTTTTATCTTTTTTTTTGTAAAATAGTTGGGCAGTAGTGACATTTGCCCCATCCTTTGGAGTTTTTCCAATTTCTATGGTATGTGTAAAATTGATGTTCAGAGAAACCCTTAGTCAGAACCTTCAAACTCATAAAATTCTGTTGGCACATTGAGGTGAAGTGTTTTTACCTTGGTACTTGCTGCTTTATTTCCTACTGCGTGCCTAGAAATGGGGACATATTTATAGTGTTATATGGAGTAATTGCTGCTTCTTGCTTCATTCTGCAAGGGGCCAAAAAGTATCCATTACACTTCTCACTTTATTGTTTTGCTTTCCTTTTCTTTTTTTTTTTTTTTCTTTTATCTTTCTAGTATCAGCTAGCAGTGGACCTAAATTTCATATTGGATTTCCATTACTATGGATTTTAAAATACTGCTCTTTTTTTTTTCAGTTCTCATTTTATTTGCAATGATCTGTCATTGTTTCCTGAGACCTTTTTGTTACACCCTTCTTGTTTTCTTGCAGTTCATCGGTGGGTTCTCCCCGCCTCCTGTTTTTGAATACATACCAAGCTATGATCCAAAAATGCCAAATCTGATAATTGTTCATTTACATAGAATCACAGAATCATCATAGTTGGAAAGGACCTCTGAGGTCACTGAGTTCAACCATACATGTACAAAACCCCCTTACATCCCAGCCACGAGGGCATGCCCTGAAGTCCCACATCTCCCAGTTTCTTAAATACCTACAGGGAAGGCGACTCCACCACCTCCCTGGGCAGGCTGTTCCAGTGCCTGACCACTCTTTCAGTGAAGTAATTCTTCCTAATATCTAATCTAAACATGCAATATTCTTAATCCACTGCTCTGCAATTTATTTAATCTTTGAAAAATCAGTTCTTTTAAATTTCTATATGTTATAGATACAATTCACTGTTGCTATATTCTTTTTCTGGAACACATGTAGCATTGGGACTGTTAGCATCTATTCAGTTCTCAATGAAGAACAACATTAGGAATAAGTTATAATATGAGCAATCCTATGGTTTATGATTAACTTTCTGTGTTAGGAAATTACTCTATGTTTACTTTAGAAAGAAACAATTAAACAAGTTTTATTACTGCCTGTGTAAGATACCAAGCAGATGTTTCCCATACTGAAGATATCTATTATAATGTACTTTCTGTACACCATGGACAGAACCTTGAGAAACAGGTACCCTTGGTCTGAGAGTGGGAATTCTCTAAAAGATGCTTGCCCATAACCATCTCTTGGTTTACTACTTGGAACCTTAACTGCTAACAAAGATTGAGCAGTGAGGTCCATCTCACTGTGAATAGTAATGGTGGGGTCTTTGTTAAAAGCGCTATCCATTATCCCCTTTTCCCCACTTTGTCTGAAATTGTAGCTATTTACTTAAAGTTATAAGACATGACCCCCACAAACAAGCTTATCTGTCCTATTTAGTATGAATGATTCTTGGAACTGGTACCTTTGATGACAAAACCGGCAAACTTTAAGGACAGAGTGCCAAGGAAAAGATCAACAGGAACCTCTTTATCCTGTCTGCAGGCAGATTTTTCTAGTAGATGATTTTTCACTAAACCACTGAGAAAAGTGCTGCAAAACCACCTGTATTCCATAATAAGAGTATGATGTCTCTTTCTCCTTGAGTGTACTCATTACTGACTTCCCATCCTTAGAAATCTTATCATGAGTAGAAGTGTGACTTAGGCCTGTAGTTAGTCATTGCAGACCAGCAGGTAATGCAGAATGACCCTGATCTCAAGAAATCACTAAACTTCCTAAAATGTTTGCTAAGTGGGAACTACAGCACTTATGAGAGCAAACTTAGAACAAATTGTGACATAAGGGCTTGATAACAGAAGGATGAGGTCTCTTTGCTCAGTCTGTGCTAGAAAGAAGCTGTGAACAAAGTAATTTGTTGTGCAGAAGTGAGTGATGGTATCTGCCTAATAGAGAAGCAACAAGGATGCTTGCGTACGTTGACTCTGGGAAGAGGTGTGATATTTTTAGACTGAAAGCCACAGATACTGGGCATTAGCGTGAAGGGGTTTTTTTTGCATAGAAAAAAATTGCAAAATTGCATAAAGCAATTTTAAAGAGGAGCACTGAGCTAAGGAGCCAACTGAGGATTTTTAAAAATTCTTCAGAGTTATCCCATGCAGCAAATCAGACTACAGGCACTGTAGTGCATCCATAAATGGCTTAAGGGACATGACAAAAAGGTGAACGTGGCTTGTTACAGGTAGATTCAGCCTCTTTGTGCTCTTACTACAGCTGCAAATGATCTCTCTGTTCTGGATGTACTGAGACAGCAAACATGATGTCAAAGTTAAGTCTGCCCTGCACCTATGGAAAGGTGATGCTAGATAGAAAAAGATGTAGCTTTTACTTGTCTACCTGAAACTTTATCAAGGCTTATTGCCTGAAGTGCCACGGTATTTGGCTAGTGTTAAGTGAAGGAGTGGCCTCTCCAGTTCTACAAATTTTGGATATTCCCATTTTGGTTCTATGAAATCCTGTTTCTGTAGCAGATTATCCTTTTACCTTATGAAGGATGTACAGCAATCTGTTTTAAGACTTGTGATATTTCTTGGACTGTTTGACCACAGCATTTTGAGATGACTGCAGTCACTGAAGTCGGCAGGAGGAAAGTCAACTGAAGGGAAGACAAGCTAGAGAGAGATTGGAGACTTCATGAATAAAGCTAAAAGTTTACCTGAGAAAAAATGACTATTCCTCTGACAGTCCGGGAAACTATGTCAGATCATTTGTGAGTATAGTGGTGTATTTTGAAGTCTGTTTCTTTTGTTATGTGTGAATTTCTATAACCCACTTTCTGCATGATAAGGCAGTCCCAAAATGCATTTACTGATACTCTGATACCTGCAGCTGTATCTTCATTCAGAGTCAGTGTTAGATTTGGGAGGAGACCGAGACAGAGACTGAGACATAGGTCCTTCTTGCCTCCTTTCTTGTCCCTGAAACTCTTTTTTCTTCGTCTTACACCATGAAAGGGGAAGGAAGTATTTTATGTCCTGGATTCTGATTTTCAGGCTCTGGCAGCCACTGAAGGAGTCATCACTGCCTGTATCCGACTGCCTACACTGAAGGCCTCTGCCCTCTGAAGGCCAGTATCCCCACTGCAGAATTGGCAGGGATGCTTGAACTTCTTCAGCCCAAAGGCTAGTATGTCAGGGTAGAGTAAACATTTGTCACTAGTTTAAGCTAATACACGGCATGGTAACTAGTGTAGCTGAGCTGGAGCCACATGCTTATCTTCCTGACTGCTACATGGATTGTAATCTCTGGCAGGAAGGAGAGAATCACAGCTGAGGGCAATAACTTCTTAAATAAACTTCAACAAACCTTCCTGCTACAATTTATCTTTGCCCCCGGGTGTGACAGTGAACAGTGGGGAAGGGGTGGACGGTTAGCTCACTAAGGCTTATCTCAGCAGGCGGGGTTTACTGTTTTTCTGAGGAATAATCAGTACTTTTTCTTTCTTTTCTGCAGCAACTGGCACAATTGCTAGGGATGCATTTTCTTTAAATCTGAGGAGATGTGTGTTCCACAGAATACAGAAATCTGAAGATAAATCAGCCATCTTCAGAAGTGGAAACTGGTGGCTGTGAGGCTAGGGGTAACTAGGTTGGTTATTGCGCTGCTTTAATACAACACCAAAGCTGTCAGGACCTGATCTTTTATCTTTGTGTGGTACTGCACATCTGGAGCGACTGCAGGTGTCTCCAGCAAAGCTCTGCATTGTGCCATTGAACTAAATCCTCTGATAAGACCCTGTAATATACCAGTATTGTAATCTTTTTATATCCAAGTGCATAAGGTGAGTTTTAAATGACAGTAATAAGCCTTATGCAATCCATCAAGTCTGTATTTTATTATGTTATGATACATCTTAGGTGCTGTGACACATGTTACTTTGAAGAGGTGTATTTTGCTTTAATGATATTAGTTGTGGTGAATTTCCAATATGAATTCTTCTTGCAGAAACGCTTATTTGAGTTCAGAGACTTCCATGCTTTCATTCAACAGTGGAGAATGTTATTTTACACGTCACCTGTGAGCAATGTCTTTGTTGCTTTTTCTGCATGTAACCTGAAAGGCTTCACTTTAGTTCAATATTCTATGAAATAGCCGCTTTAATGTCAGTTGAACAAACTTAGAAACATGCAAATAAATAACCATAAATAGGTTATTAAGTGGACTTAATTAACTCTCTTTTGGTATATTGCCATGGGCCAAATGCAAGATCAGAACTCTCTTCAGAGAATGATGAAAGTGTTAAAAAGAAGAAATATACTTTGATTGTGTAACGGAGAGACTCTATTCTACTACTTCTCTTTCTGGAACTAACATCTTTTTAGTTGTGATGGGTCATATGGAAAAAATACTGAAAACCCAAAGCCAATGTGAGCCCTACCTTTTAATGAAGCTTTGAGGTTGTTTGTATCTCTCAAAATGTGGTGCTAAACAGATTTTGGCACTTCTTTTGTTGTTCCAAGGAGATAGAATGTACGTGTGCCTGCACTGTCTATCTGAAGTGATTAATTTCTGTGCCATGGCTTTTGGATACAGGAAAAAAAATTAGGAATGCACTTTCCCTCCCCACCCCCACCCCTGTTTATTCCTCTGCATGAAACTTACTTGCATGAAAAAAAAAACCAATAAAAAAAGCAAACCAACCTACAACTTCCATTTTCTCTGCTTGTCTTTCTCCTCCTGAGCTTAAACATTAAAATCTGAGGCGGTTTCCTGGAATCTGACTGTGGCCCCTCTGTCACTCTGTTTTGTAGCTAGGAACATATCAGATGATATTTAGGTGTTGAATCAGCTGAGAACGAAAATTCTTCATGAATATAATAAAACTCCCATGTGTTTCTGTTTTGTTTTAGTTTACTCTGCAAGTAGTATTTTTCACTGTATGATTAAAAGGCTTACTGATTCTCAATAAATAGATTTAATTAGACAAAAGCTTTTATGTCCATTACATCCATTACTAATTATTTGGAAAATCTGAACACCTAGGGTTGTTCTGAAGAGATGAACGACTCCATCTATCTTGACCTGCTCTTGCTCTGAGGACCAATTATTGTCACACAGCCCTTGAAAACACCACAGTTTTGGGGGGGGCTTTGTTTTATTTTGTTTTTTAAATATTTAAATGTTTTGTGGGAAATGAAACATTTCTGGAATTCCTTATATAGGTAAATGCTGATGGGAGCAAAACAAAGTGCCAACTGTGCATACCAGTCAGTGAATTCTAAATGCCACATTCTGTTTTGCTTAAGAATGATATCCAAATATATTTTTTCAATATAGTTCCGAAGTTACTGTGAGGGAATCCGCTGTGCCATTTGACCATGAGATGTCGTCAAGCAGATCTCTGGTTCTACCTTGTCGCACTTCGAGTTGACCCTCAGTCATATCAGAGAGCTCCTGAAAAGAAGGTCTACGCGAGGCTGACAGGATTGACTTAACCAGAGTGGGTGTGTGAGGCTGTTTAGGTGGGAGCCTGGTTCCTGGCCACTCCTCTCCTTTGCAGTGATTGTGTGCTTGTTCAGTCTTGCTCTGCTGTGTGTAGAACATTCTTCATAAGTTTAAGAACTGTTTCTCTCAGACCTGAGGTCACAAAATTAAGTTGTTTGGGTTTGTTATGTTGGGTTATTAAAGGAAGTATTTGCTTATGTGGGGTAATTACATCGTTTTAATTTCTATCCCCCCATAAAATAGACAAATTTATGGTAAATAGGCAGTAGTTCATTTTATGGTCTGCAGTCATGTCCTGCCTTTATAACTGTAATTGTGCATTGCTTTTTTAATCAACAAATTACACTTGCACATTAACAAATGCTGATGTACTCCCTAGTTAAAAAGTAACTAACGTTCCCGGTTTGCAGACATAGAAGCTTGAGGTAAAGCTCTTCTGATGTGTAAGGGGTTGGTGCAGAACTTGGATGAGAACTTGGCTTCTTGGTTTCTTTATCAGCAGAATATAGAGATTCTGCTGATAAAATGGCCTCAAGTTCAAACTCACTGCTTGTGTACACAGGGTGCAAACCTGTGTTGAGTCAATACTCAGGGCATACTGCTATTTCAACGTACACGAAGCAGCCCCAGCGGTGGTTGCTTGGCCCAACTGCTGCATCTTTTCACACCACAGTGATGTAACATGGCTGAAATTAGGCAAGTCAAGACAGGTGTAGAGTCTTTCTTAGGAGAACTTCCATGTGGTTTGCCACTTGCAGGTGAAATTTGTGAACGTGGTAGTCTCTGTTTGCCTTGCACTTCAGCACGGATGTCAATTGCTTTAGCCTCAGGTTACCTTTGAACAGTGGTGCCCGAGACTGAGCCAAGGGAAAGAGAGCAGCTGTTGCTTTATCAGGCTGCTTGGCACAGGCTTGCTATAAAGAGCATAGCTGCAGTGTCTGCTGAGGTCAATGTGCTTCAGCTGGCGGCAGATGGGCCAAATGTGTCCCATAGTATGCTTTCATCTAGCTTGTCTTCTTTCTGTCAGCAGTGCCGTTACTACCTTTGCCTTTTTCTGAGAGGTTGCAGTGGCTCTAAAGGCATGCCAGGAGCAAAAGCTGCATTGCTGTAGTTTGCAAGGAGGGACCCGAAGCTGGGACGTGACTTCCAATGCTTTAAAGTATTGGATCGTTGTGTCATGATAAACTGTGCTTACATTTTTTATCCATTGCAATATTCAGCCTGACAAAATAAACGATTCTGCTGTGGTGTTCAAGGTGGTAGAACTGAAACTTCTCAGATATTCTCTAGTAAAGCTTCTGAGTATTTAAACTTTGGTCTAAATCAGTTGTTCAACAACAGTTATGCCTTGGAACCTCAAAACCACATGGAATTCACAACTTTGAAAAGTGTACCCCAGCTTTTATTACATTGAAAGTACATGATCCCAGCCTTGGTACAGCATGATCTTTCATTGACTGAAGTGCATCGGGGCTCTGATGAAAGGCGCAAATCCAAAGCAGTAACGGCAATGCTACATCCCTAGTTTTCTACTGGTCTGTGATGGTATAGCAAAATCCAGTATTAAGGGAAGTACCCTAGTGTATCATAGCTTAACTTGTGCACGTATAGTTGTGTCTATCATAGTTTACACTACTTTTATGCTTAAATATATTTAAAACTTTTAAAGTAAGAACAAAGGGTAGTTCTAAATAGAACCACCTTGAAATGTTTTTTATTTTTGCTTCACTCAGTATAATCTTTTTGTTTCATTTTGTATCAAGTTGTGGACATCTAGACTCTCTGCTGTTTCTGTATTTTCTTCTCCTGTTTAGGAAAACATGCCTTCATGCAGAGAACTGTAGCTCAAACAGATGATGGTTGGCTTTGCAACAATTTGCAAAATGTTGTTCACGTAATATCTAAAGCTTTTGAAGTCTAGGCCCAAAATGCATTAGTTCTGGAAAACAAACAAACTCCATGTAAATCAGCATGCTAATGAGCTTTCCTGCTGGTGTCAGCAGCGCTTTCCACGAATTGTGGTACTCCATTGCCTCCAGACCTATCAAAAACAGAGTGGTAGGTTCACGAAACTGGTTGTGGGGAAACTAACAGGGGGATTACTTTGTTTACACTTTGGATAGTGGCTTATTTACCACTTGTTTGCTATCCCCTCTCCTCTCCTTTAAATTAACACTTTTAAATTAATTTAAACTATATCACAATTTCTGAGAAGAATAACAACTTAATTTCCTTATCTTTTGGTATTTTTGACAATTTAAAAGGTGGACATTCAGAAGTTAGGATCTTAAATCTGAACTTTCTTGAGTATTCCCACCATGACACATTCACAAAATACAGATTAGCAATGTACTGTTGATTCTTTTCCTTAAATATGACTTCAAATTTGAGTTACCACCTTCTGGTCCCTGAAAGAGGTGGAAATTGCTATTTCATCACGTCTGTCTGATAAATCTGTGAGGCCTTGGATCTGACTACGCTGGTCACTCAAACCTAACTTTGACTTGTGTTTCATCAAAGCTGATAAAGCTTTAAGGATTCATGAAGAATGAGTGTTGTAGTGTGTTGAATAGATCCCTTCCTCCTGCTGGAGCATATGCTGCTGTTCATGCAAATGCTTACTGTTGTACTCCCTGAACACTTTAAAAAACTCCTTTGAAACATAGAGTGAGTTAGTCTTGTCTTTCAAACCTAATACTTAATTCCAGCTAGAGCTACTGGACAGCAGCCCAACTCTAGTTCCAAAGGGAAAAGCAGCAAATGCTCACTTTCAACAGTGTTAGACATTGATAGCCTGGGTGTCTCATAGTCATACTGCAGTTCAGAACAGTCAAAAAAAACCCCCAAACCACCACCAAAATAATTCTAATGGTGCAGAGGCAGCCTTGTGTCTGGCCTGGCCACAGATAAGAACTGGTGAATATGGATGAACATGGCTTGTGACAACTCATATATATGTATGTTTTGAGGTGAACTATCCTACATTACATTTAATAAATTCTGGAGGCCATGGTTAGAGGCTTGCTTTAAAATCACAATTTCATGTGATTCTGTATGATGAATTGCAGTTTTGAAGAGCTAATATTCCTCCGACTCTGTAGAGAACCTCTGGTGATTAGCTTTGTGTATCCTACTTTTAGTTATAATGATAGTCAGGGAAGTCATAATCATAGCAGGGAAGTCTAGAATGGATCTGCTGTGATAACATAGGCTGTGTCAATGCTCGCTATTCCCTATCTACATGCTGGAAGTAATGATGTATACTGTATTTACAGGATAGTTAAATATTAAGTAGATAATGGTTGTGACTTCCTTTGGAAAGACCAGCTTCTACTGAAATTCTAGATTTTATTGATCGCTACTTAGTGCCTTGAGATAGATTTTTCTAATTTTTTCATGCATGTTACAGTGTTCAGTGGTGCAAAATAACTTTTTTCAGTAGCACATGTAGTCTTTTAGGCTGGCACATAAAGCTTGCACTGTTTACAGGAAAGTTAAAAATAGCAGATTGAATTCACATCTGCCCAGCATCCAGAATGTTAAATCAAGACAGTTCAGAACAGTCAAAAAAAACAGTTTCTTGGCTCACAGAGGATGCTGTGGCTTTATGTAAACTTTATTTTCATTTGCACCTCAATAATACTGCCTTTCCTCAATTAATGTTTTCTCTGTGCATAATTTATTGTGCTTTTACGTGGATCCTAAATGACGGTCTGTGAGTGTCTCAACATAAAAAGGAAATCTGTAAACTAGTTAGGAGGTGGGATACCTGAGTTTGGTATGTACAGGTTCCCAGTGCTAATGATGGAGATGTCTCTTGATTTATTTTTTTTTTTAAGGGAAAAATAGGAGTTTCAGAGTAGGGAAGTCTCATTTATCTTTGTGTGCTATCTTTTTAACTCTTAAAGAAAAAAAGAAAGGTCTTATCTCAAGCCAGATTGTACTGAAGTAATTTTTTCTTTCCATTTCAGTGCCCTTTATTTGAATTACTTTTCTTATCTCTTACATTTCTTTGGACAGAAGATAAGGTTCTGTGTAATTTTATTTTTATTGTTTCATATTTTTTGATATATGTTGCTGGCCAGTGTGTGACCTGTTGGAGGCCTGCAGATCTGACAGATTTTTTTCTGCACCCTGGCCAAAGTATGCAACATTAAATGATGGGTGACTCTCACGTGGTTTAGTTTGGATAAATGTCTAAAAGTTGGGAGCTTATGTAAACCTCCTTGGCCTAGAAATTGATTTTCCTGCAGTCAGAGAGGAAGGAACAGCTTTTCTTCTTTAATTCGGTGCTCTTCTTAATTTTACTTAGGCCAGATTATCCCATAAGTGATTTTTTTTTTTTTTGATACTTCATTCCTTTCATTGTTTTTTATGACCCAGTGTAGGAAGTGCAGAGGTGTAGAAAAAGTTAAATAAAGTTCACCTTTCTCATTCCCCCCTCAAATTACAGGCAAGGTTCAAATTAGGTTGACAGTTGGGGTATTTTCTCTGTATGCTCTCTCAACTGGCTAGCTCAGCTCTAGTAAACATTGAGGAGGAAATATTCTCGTGTGACAATTGGCACATGGGTAGTGCAGCAGGCAGGTGTAAAGGGCCTGTTTTTAATTTACTCCATTGCTTCTTTTCTTCTCTGCTGTTAAATAGGGCAGAGGAATGACAGATTTTGTAGAATCAGTAGACACTTTGGCTTGCAGAGGAATTTTAGGAAATCATGTTATGCTTAATGACCTGGCATAGTGAAAAGAATGCATGATGTAAGACATCTACTCAGTATGGCTGTCTAGCATCTACATCAAAATATTTTAATATACAAAGAATATATAAACAGGGAAAATCTCGGTTTATGTAACTAGGCTAGCATCCTGCAGCAGCTCTAGGGCAGAAAGAAGCAGGGATGGAATTCAGTTACACAGACAAGTATTCAGCTGCTTAAGCCATGATACTGCCCTTTCTCTTCCTGCAATCCTGTCAGCCTCTGTCACGTCACGGTGTACCTACTCATCTGCAGCCACTGAGGCGCGTGCTTATTGACCACATACCCCACACTCACTTGTCTGCTATGTTTGTCTTGGTCAACACTGTGTAGTTAGCTCTTCTTGTTGGTCTTTTGCTTCTTAGGAAGTCTGGGTTCTCTCTCATCCAATTTTGACAAGTAGATGATGAGTCCTGAATCAAATATACATTTTTTCCAGCCTCCATTTTGGTAAAATATTGGGGGGTGGGGTGATGGGGGGAATAAGTTATCAAGTTAAATACAGGTTGAGGGATATGGGGAGGATAGAACAGGATTAGAGAGAAGCAGAGACACAGGAAAGAGGTAGGAGTTGTGGACAGGCTTAAGTGTTCATCTGTCTGAGCCATGAAACTGCTGAAATGGCCAAGAATGCAAGTGATGAGGTCTGTTTCAGTTTCTAACCCAGGAGCTTGAAGGCTGTAATTTTACAAAGAAATGCTATAGATGTTGGTTTCTTGTGCATGCCACAACTTTCCAAAATAATTTATAATAATATTAGTGAGAATTTAACTTGAGTATAAACTAATCAATGTCACTAAACAATCAGATTATACAAATAGCAGAAAATAATTCTGGGCTAAGACAGTACGTGCAGAAACACCTCTTAAAGAACAGTCATCCATATAGTTGTAGAATGATATTTCTTGAGTGCAGAAAAACCCAATGTCATAAGCTGGGATTCACAAATGTGCTCCCAATTTGTGGAAAACTCAAGCAAAAGTTGGATATTTCACAGATTCCTTTGGATCTGAGGTTTTGAATTTTGACAGTTCTTTTCCTTCTCGCAAGCAGAGTAACTGTAGGTATTGTACTGATAAGAGCGAGCTGTGGTCCTTCTCTGTGGGCCACCAATTCATTGGTCAGCCAATGGGAACATCTACAGGGAGCTGTCTGCTGAGGTGACATCATTCTTGACTGAAATGCCTTAATGGTAAATGAAATTCTTCAAAGCAGAGGCGCTAGGCTCTATGGAGGCAGTTGATAGCACTACACACCTTCAGTATGGGTGTCTCCAGTTGGCTTTGACACCACTTCCTTCAGTGCAGAGAAACAGGCACTTCTGGGCTGCAATTTATCTCATCCTAAAGTAAACTTCTGACAGATCAGATGAATGGTGCTCTAGAAGTGTTTTTCGTCTCTGTGCATTGACAGTGAAGTAAGTGAAGACTGGCTCATCTGAGACCAGACATCTCTTAATTCTGACCAGCTCTGATGAAATCTTAGCTTTGGAAGCGGTAGCATTTCATAAGGCTAACAAGAGTACTTCCAGACAGCCTGACTCGTCTGACAAATTTCTGTTTTGGTATTTGGAAGCTAAGGCTTCTTAATTTGCCGTGAAAGGATGGCCAGAAAAGAAAGTTCTCCAACACAGTCTCAGAAATGACTGGATTGTTTTTAATTAAATCTTTTATAAAACAAAACAAACAAAAAAACCCCAAACACCCAACCACCTGAAGCAAAGACTGGCAAAGTTAAAAAGGACCGAAAGCAAAGCTTTGTCATGGGAAGCGTTAAGCAACTTCTGATCTTACATATTGTTTACAGTGAATTATATATTTGCTAACTTCTGCAATTCAGTATTGCAAGAAAAGTTTTTTGAGGATTAGTTCTTTGTTTCCTTCCTGTTTTAAACTGTGAATTGTTTTAAACTGTGAATAGTTTTCTGCTCTTTTCCGAATGGCAGGTTATTTTCAGATGTCTCACTATTCCAATCATACAATGTTTCTCCTTCATACTTTTGCAAAAGTATTAAAAATACATTCTGAGTTTGGATGCAATGTGTATTATGTTAACTGCATTACTTTTCTTCCCTCACCAGTTCTTGTGGGTGCTGGTTGTCTTCAGTTTTGGCGGAGTCTGAGAAATTCTCTTAAGAAATCAGTTACAGAAGTAATAAGCACAGGCATGCTCTTGACACGATTTTTGCTTTTTTGGAGCAGAACTGTATTCTTATTTTAATGTTGTGCCTTGCCTTGAAACATAGTTTTACTGTGAATTTAATTGTATTTAAGAAACATCTGAAATATTTCTTAAAGCTTTTGCTTTTGATATCCAAGGTTTATGGAAGAATCCTTGCTTCCATTTAACAAAAAAGTTCCTAATGTGCAATTGTTTCAGAAAAAGCTTCAGCTGTTTTATCTACTGAATAAGGAAACCCTCAAACATAAAAATAAACAAGAACTTAGGCTGCAGACCTAGAATGAGCAGTGTTGCTCACCTGCTGTAATTTGTTCTGTTCCTTTTAACTAAAGTGCTGTTTCTTGGGGGAATTAAATTTTTGAACAGATGGTTATTTTGATACTAAGGAATATGCATCAATTTTAAATATGGCACAAATACTTTGCCATCATTTAGGAAAATGCATTGTTTAGACACTAGTTTATCCCATTGCAATAAATGCCACTGGAGCATGAAAAATATGTGCTAGTTCTATTTTTAATGTGTGTTCCGTGTACCAGAGGACAGATGAAAGATGCGGTATCTGAGTACAACTGTAAAGTAACACCATAGTGCTAACATGATTAGTGGCTGTAGTCTTTGGGTCTGAATGTAACCCTGTTGTGGAGTTCATTGTATGAAATGGGTACTTGTACAGAGTTATGGAAGCCAGAGATGAGCACTGGACCCTCAATCCATGTTTGCTCTTTTGGATGGTTGTCTGATTTTCATGGTAACCTGAGGTTTTGCTGGATGGGAATTACGAGTGAATATTACAATGTCACCTGTTACTAAGATAGCCTAAGACTAAAATTTTGAAATGTTATTGCCAAAGGCTGGTATTTGAAGTTGAAAGGACAAAAGGGTACAAGTGATTTCACAAACAAGAAGCTTCTCTCTGGTTATGACTAAAGTAAACATTGAAAATAAATAAGCTTCTTATATTCCTTACCTACATTGAAATGCTTTCAAGCTCTGTGTACTGGTTGCATTTGTTACTGGTCTCACTCCAGCTACCTGTGCTTCTGTTTCTTCGACACTGGGTTATTCTGCTGGCTGCTGCTTTGGACTTTGCATTTCACCACCTGCAGGATGGCTATCCAAAAAGTGCTTGTTCCTATGCCGTTACAGGTCTCTGGAGGTTCTCCCAGTGGTTTGAATGGAAGCCATATGGGGCACTTCTGTGATCTATACATGAAAAACAATTTTACCACCTTCCTGATCTCCACTTTCAGAGTGTAATCCAGGCTACAGCTTTGCTCGGTAGTTTGCTGTATTTCATCATTTGGCCTTGGGAGCTGAGAGGTTTGAGTTTGTGCATAAGAAGGAGGAGTTGCCTTGCTGGGCCACGTGAGAGGACTCTCTAGCATTCACCCAAATGCTCTGTTTAGAAACAGATTTGGATGTTGATTCTTCTTCCTCCTACTCTATGTAGATGTACCCACTTTGCAAACAAAGGCATTGGGTCAGCTGGGTCCTGCCTGTGAAGTGCCAGTTAGACCACTTTGCTTAACACAGCTGTTCCCAGATTTGTCTCTGGAGGTGGGACGCTACCAGTTTTCATGTGTTTGCATGTTACGTGGACCAAAGCAATTGTCCTAATTGTTGCAGTTAGTAATGCTGCTATGTAGTGGAAAGGTTCGTTTAAAATTTAGTTTTGCAGTTTTCCAGCACCAGCAGGGCTCTGGATTTGCCTTTCAAAAAAGTGAACACCTGACTTTCCTTAGCCATGAATGCTTCTGCTCGGCTAATACATAGTTAAAATTACTTCTTCGGCACTCACAGTATTCACATTCACAGAGCAGAATGACTTCATGGGGAAGGA
This sequence comes from Nycticryphes semicollaris, assembly GCA_013400055.1. Classification (NCBI taxonomy): domain Eukaryota; kingdom Metazoa; phylum Chordata; class Aves; order Charadriiformes; family Rostratulidae; genus Nycticryphes; species Nycticryphes semicollaris. The sequence continues at coordinate 95,877 of VXBJ01003310.1, read as the reverse complement.
TGTGAAACTGCTTTCCAGAGTGGGATTTGACAGAGAAGAAGGAAGAAATGCAAAGGAAAGGTCTGACTTTATCCCTTGTGTTTGCTGTTCCAATAATGCTGACTCTTATAAGGACCCCAGTGTTAGGCTTTTTTTTTTTTTCTTACCTTCCATGTTGCTAGGTGAGAGGAACAGAATTGATACATTTTGGTGTGTTGTGCACCTTTCTCACCAACAGATCATTTTGTGACATAAAACCTGTTGTAACGTGAAGAGGAAGGTAATATTAAAGTCACAATTGAGTGAAAGGTATATCACAAACTCAATCTGAAAACATAAGTTAGAGGTGTTGCTCAGTTTTTGAAAACACAACACATGCCTGAAATTGCCATTTTACTTTTATGTCCTTTTGTTTTCCTGAGTAGAGACAAATAATAGACAAGCGCATTTCAGAACCGTTGCCATTTGATGACTAGGTTTTCAGAATTCCTAAAGCGATCAAATCCATTAGAGCTCTCAAAAGTGAGATACATTTAAGTTTAGCTTTTGCTTCATTTTAAAATCAGAATGGATGTGGATGGGTAATACACCAGAAACAGAATCTGATTTTGTCTGTTGTTTCCCAAAATAATAATCCTTTAAAAAAGTGAATGGAAAATTATTTGACCAATATTAAAGTTGTCTTTTTATCTCCAAGTTGTGGTGCTATTGCGCTTACTATATGTGAACAGAAAGAAATCTGTTTTCCCAAATTAGTATGGGGATCCATACCTAATTTAATTCTTTATTCTTAAATTTTCTGTCCTTTGAGTTCTCAGTTCCTTTGGCACATGAACTAAATGTTCTTTCTAAGGGAAGTGCCCTTCCTGTATCAAAAAGTTTCAGATCTCCAGTGTACATGCTTGTGTTTCCTTTTCTGAAGTAGGAAGTAGGCTGAAACCTTTAGTCGGATTCCAGCTACAACTGAATTCTTGTGCAAAAGTTGATTGCAGCTTATAAGAACAACCTTCCTTCTTAAAGGTGCTTTGTAAGCAATTTCTAAACTATTACAGTTAATGTTAATTTTAGTGTGTACAAAAATGCAGCACTTGGTTTTAATCTACAAGAGATTAAGTCTAGTCTGAAATACATGAAATGTTTTTGAAAATGCTATTTAATGTGATTATATATGTGATTCTGATATGTACAAGTCTATATCTGTAATGTGATTATAATATATAGAGTTCTATATTGCAGGATAAATCCTTACTGCCTAGTTGGTTTTTATTTTTGTGACCAATTCTGTCCCTATAGCAAACCAGTGAAATGGCAAAGTTCTCACTATAATGTTGGAAACTTGAAGAGGCTGAATTCAAATACTCTTGTTTTCAACCAGAAATTCCTAAAATTTAGAAAAAAAAAGTTCCATGTTTATGTTTGAGACTTTTATCTTCTAAGGCAACTTGTGGTTATATTGTATTTTACTATGTGATTATGATTGAAACAATTTATTTATTTAAATAAAAGTAAGCAGATTTTTATAGAATTGCATGATTTTAAAGCAGTGACATTTTAATACAACTTGATGCATTGTGAGAAACTTAACAGCATCGCAGATTCTGTCAGTGGTTTTACACTAAAATTGGCTTGTGCTTAGGATCTGAGAGTTTGAGAAGGCACTGAGAGTTTGCTGATATAACAAGCTGGGCTGAAAAACTGCCTTAATGGTTCTGTTGGTAGTTACTACTGTGCTTTATTGCCTTGAGCAATATTGCCAATACAGGCAATTATTGCCTTTACACCCCCCTCCCAGTTTCTGGGAGTACAGGGTATATTAAAGTTGAGAGTCTTGTGCCTTTTGTTTTAGCTTAAGTGAAAGCTGCAAAGTGTTCCTAGCTTTCAAGTGCACTTCAAATTTTACCATAATTGTTTTCCTATAAAAACTGTTATTCTTTCCTTTAAAGAACTGTGCAGTCATTCGGAAAAAAAAAAAAAAAAAAGCTTTGCATCCTTAAGTTATAGATTCTTGAAAATAGTTCTCAGTTTTTTTGTTTTTTTCCTGGAGCACCATCATTGTTTTTCTGAGGAATAACTTTGACAGTTTCCTCCAGTGGATTTAATGTATACACATTTATTATTTACTAACCATGAAGGAAAGTGATGCTAATAGCCAATAACCTGAAGCAATAATAACCTGAAGGGATGCTAGTGAATAGCAAGGGACAGAGTTCAGCATTTTTGTCCAGTAAAGTGTCTGTTGTCATGTTAAGGGATTGTTGGGTTTTGTTATTGTTTTTTGTTTGTTTGTTTGTTTTTTAATTTATTATGTATAGGCAGGTTCCAAATGCTGAAAAATGAGTCCGTAATAGTGGACTAAAGTTCTTGCTCTCCACACAGATAAGGCTGAATAGAGGTGGGTCTTCCATAAGAAGGTGAAAGCAGTTGATGCTTTTTTGGACTTTTTCTTCTGTTAGGCCTCCTAGATTCCATTTACCTTTCAGTATATTTTAGGCTATTTCTTAATTTTCTCGTTTACTATTTTTAACTTAAAAATCCCAAACCCTGGTGCCAAGATTTTCCTTTTGTTGTTGCTAGCAGTGCCATAAATCATACAACAGTCACATGAAGGCTTGTGATTTGAGTAGATCATTAAATTATATGATCTTTTCAGGTGTGTTCCAGGTAAAGACAGAAATCCTCTGTTTTTATCCTGTGTAATAATATTTTTCTTGCTGAATTATTAATTAGTTTCATAGTCTCCTGTTTTACCACAGCTAGTGATTTGTAATCTTCATTTCAGTTGTCATATTTGTCTCTGCCTTCTCTGGTCTCTGAAGACACTAGTAATGCACTAAATAAAAGGCACATAGTGTAATTGTTTTACAATGGAAACAAAAGCTTAAAACAAATGAACTGTAATCAGACAATAAAGTGAGATCAATTTTTAGGATCATGACAAAAGAGAATTACTTTCATCCTGAAAGCTACGCGACTATGCAGAGAACAGAGTTGAAGAGATCTCCTATGCTTAAGAGAAAATGAGGAAGGACACATTTTTATGAGTATGTTCTTTTGAATGTGAGTTGCTGCTGTAGAGGCAAAGCAATAAGCCTAAATATTCTCTTCCAGAATCATCCAAAATTGGTCATGTGCAACATTAAGCATGTTCCCACCCCTCCGCACGCTCTGGTGGATGAATTGTACTACATTTAGAAGCTTTCCATCTTTACCGGAAGTGCTGTGTACCCTCCCCTGCTCTCTTTTCTCCTGAATGTAGCAAACCATATCCATTGGTCTTTTAGACCTATGTGAAATCTTTCTTAAAATTCATCATTCATTAAAATGAAGTTGGCATTAGCTCTCTCTTCACTTGTCTATAATGGAGGAGGTTGAACCTACATTTGGAAGGGGAAGCCTGGATGTATGTTTGCCAGAACAGGCTCTCCTGATGTAAGGGATGGGAGTTGAGGATGGTGTGAATGATGTATGTTTCTACTCATAAATCAAGCTTTGCGAAGCAAACACTAGTGTTGTTGTATTTATTTTTGTGTATCTCAGGAAGTTTGTGGGAATTCTTATCCCTTTCTTATCAGCCATACTAAATATGTGGGTAAAGTACAGGGCCCTGTATCTGTGTTTAAAGAGCTGTAGATGAAAGATTTTATCATAAATCATAAGAAAATTACAGGACAACTGAAAAACAAAATATTTGTGGAGCCACACATTAGCATTGTTCATTGAGCTATTCAGAAAACTGCCTCTGCCAAGAAGAGAGGTGTAACCCTGAAAATAGTAGTATTGAGTAGTGTGCTTAGACCCAGTGATCAGTGACACTGAACACTCTACTCTCAGCATCCAGTGCACTGGATACATCTTAGGGATCTGCTTCTTTAATAAGCATTTATTGTTGGTCGTCTGTTCTCTGCCCAAATTCGCATTCGTTTCCTGGGCTTTGCACGATTATCACATTGGTAAAGCTGGCTTGTAAGTAGATCTTTTTCCTCCCTTTCATCAAGCCTGCTGCTGTTCCTGCTGGAGGAGGGCTTAGAAAGCTCCCTGGGAATGCAGCCTCTTGTCACTGCTCTGTTTCAGTCTGGTGTCATTTGCTTCTGTGTCATCCCTTGATTCCTACAGATTGGATCTGTTCAATTATCTTCCTGGAACTTTTTTTTCACTTGCAAGCATATGTTTGTGATGTTGTCTTCATCCTGTCTGCTAGTCTTCAATTTGTTTTACATTATTCACACCAGTGTGCTTTCTAATGTAGATGCATACTTCTGTTCTTATGTACATTTAATGGGCTTCTGATGCTACTTACATTGTTACTTGTCAATAGAAGACAAATTTCAGTTCTAGACTACAATGTGTGGCAATGGACTGTGTATAACCTTGTTTCAATGAACTATGTTACAAGTCATTGCTCCCATTGTATTGTAAAATGCAGTATCTGTGTGCTACTTGAACACATTGTCTGAATTCTCTTATCACGGCAGTGATTTTGATTTCACAGCACTCTGTTTCCACAAAAACAGTTTATACAATGGCTAAAACCAGTCCATGCTTTTAATTTTTTTTCCCCCTAGATGGTATTTGATTCTAGGTCCCCCTGTTAGTTTATCTTAACTTTTGTTTTTTAGATCATTTATGTTTTCCAAAATTTTGTAATATTAAGGTAATCTAGATTTGCATGTATGTACGGACCAGGAATTTACTGCTTCAAACCTACTTGGTTTGTGTGATCCTACCGTGTGTAGTATAGTGAGAATTTTGTCTATACTGTAGCGAGCTGGCTAAACAGAAGTGGAAAGATCATAAGTAGATGGTGCAGGATTTGAGGTTCCACAGGAATAAGTGCATTTTCTCATGTTGCCATGAGTTTATGTTGAGGTTTTTTTGGGGGGTGGGAATGGGAGTGTATTTGGGTTCTTCTGTTGTTTGTTTGTTTGATTTGGTTTGGGGTGGAGTGGGGTTGTCTTTTTTTTTTTTTTCTTTTTTTTTTTTCTTTCCAAATCTTAAGGCTCCTCGTTGTCTTTGGACTCAAGACACTTTCCTTGTTCTTTAACAGGGAGTTTGTTAGTAACCAGGACTGGCTACCCCAGTGTGGCATGTTAGCTTTAGCCTGATGGAATTGTACAGGAGAGTATATTCATTTCAGGCTCTTCCAAGAGCTCGCATACTAAGTATATGCACTATTGATTCTTGAAGTGCGTAATCTCTGTGAAGCCCAAGTAAACTGGCTGCTGTGTTTGGGACAACATTTGGATCTTATATATCAGATCTGCTTTCTGGATAACTAGTAGCTCACGCTTCTCTGTCATTCCCTGTAGGTACAGACAGCGTCTGTTAACTTTCAGAGGTGCAGGATTTACAGCTCAGCTGCACTGAGTCTCTGGAATGTGTTTTGAACCTCAGACTCCCCTGTGGTTTCAATGCCAAGGCTCTAGTCTTATGAATACTTTAAGTTCATCCACCTTTCCCATAGTGGTGAAAACAGACAGACATATAGATACAAACCTCTAAAAAGCTTTAAGCCAAAATTTTATTCAGTAGCATAGAGTATATAAGGATCAAGGAAAAAAACCCAGCATTAAGTGTCCTCTTCTCTCTGTACTGGCCTTCATGCTTATATGAGAACCAAATGGTGAACACAGAATCTTTTGCCTGTATCTCAGCTGTTCTGCATAATATGCGGTATTTCTCCTTAGCCCTGTGTATAGGTCATCTTCCATTGATGTGAATTTTTTTACATCTGTTTTTACTGGGATGCTCCCCAAGAGCAGTGGAAGCTCTGGATACTTGTGGTGAATCCCCTCATTCCTCACCTCCCATCTTGAACATCTTGCTTGTAGCTTTTAAGAGTCAATTTTCACTGTTTCTTTTTCTACTGTTTAAGAACTTCCTGTTCTCCAAACCTCAGCCTCTTAAGATAACTTGGTCTCACAGTTTTCCCTAATTTTCTGCTACATTATTGTTCTTGTATGTTCCACCTGAAGGTTTGGAGCCTTCCATCCTATTGAGCATTCAGGCTGTCAGGCCTGGCTCAGAGAGCAAATACAGAACTGCTTCTTCACTTGAGGTATTGCTGATGCAGTGATTTCTAAACCTCAAGTAAAATTCATAAATTCTGCCTCCCAGTTATTATAACACATTGATAATTTCCTGAGTTCATTTTTTTTATATGAATGGTAAAATTTATTTGTACCATGAGAAAATGGTTCTTATCTGAATATAGTGATTTGGTCTGTCCAAATATATCTGTGATTTCAGGATTTATCTTAAATCCTGTGTAAGAATAAAATTTGTTTTAAGATGATTATTTTTTTTAGCACTTTTCCTGTTCCCTGTCTTATTTCAGATGTTGCAGTTGTGGACATGAGTGATATTTCCAAGCAACCATCACTGTTCTACCACCTTGGTGTGCGTGAAAGCTTTGACATGGCTAATAATGTTATACTCTACCATGACACTGATGCTGACACTGCTCAGTCTCTAAAGGTAAGGTTCTCGCTTCAAAATTTGCTTCATTTCAGAAGTGTATTTAAATACCTGATCCTGCAAACATTTGTATTTTCCTGAAACTTCCATTTAATATGATTTCTTGCTAGTCACATAACAAAATCATGCTAGAAAAACAGCTACTAGGAGAAATAGTAAAGATTAGAATAGTATAAAAGCTTGTTATTAAGAGAAGATCCATGATACGGAACAGATTTTCTTCAGATGGTTAGACTTAGAGTAAGAGTGCAAGTCTAATTTTTTTTTCCTTCCTTTCTCTGATTAGAATACATGTAAAAAATATTATGGTCTGTATAATGATAACACTTGAACAAGGACCGTATTGCAACCTACTCCTACTATTGAAACACCGTCAGATGAGGTTTGTGTCTCCTAGGTACTGAGTAGCTAAGACTACAGTAATCTCCTTTTTATTACTATTTGAATATAAAAAGAGATCCTCACCAAATCTTTTTATAGATCTGCTGTTCTTTTTTTTATAGTAGAATAATACACGCTGTACACTTAAGTCCTGAAATTACTGTTCTGGATGCAGGTCATATTGTGGATGTTTCAGTCCTTCTCGGTGCAGGTTCTCTTTGGTTTAGATCACATTTAGACTTTTATCCTCTGTATTATCATCTACTGCTGCTTTTACTATCATCCTTTTTCCTGCTATTTTCTCTGAGCACAGCATTGTCCATGCTTCCTGGGGTTTTTTTTTCCTTATTTTGAGTTATTACCTCTAGCTACTTCATATTTTTCACAGCACCAATGGCAAAAAATCCTTTTTGGAATTCTTTGACCTCTCTTGATGTTAATAAGAATATTAAATTTAATCTCATTTTGTATGAGTCTCCTTCTCTTTTCCCAGAAAAGCTCTGTTCCTTCACAGCTTCTTTCCTCTTTTCTGTTCTCGGTGTCATCGATTTTCACTCTGTGTCTAGTATTCCATACTTCCTTTCTTCAGGTGGTGGTCCATATACACATTCACATTCCATGTGACCTAGAATCACAAGAACTTGGAGTTGGAGCCTCTCACCCTCTTTGCTTAAAGAGATTATCCATGTGGATATGTGCTAAGGCATACTTGCATGCCCTCCATTCCTCTAGCTAATCTGAGTGGGCAGGGGTACAGCTTTTCATCCTGCATTGTTAATATGGCTGACTGCAAGGAAATCTCTCGCTTTTATTTTTCATTAGCACAGTTTTACATTTCTTTTACGCTGGCGCTCAGATGTTCTGATCAACTTAGTTCTCCCAAGGATGTGCCAAAGTTTGGGAAGCACAGGCTAGTAATCCTCTATTTGTCTATACCCAATGAAGACCTCTGTGGATGGCTTTGCTGCACTTTGTGCCAAGCACATATGCAAACACCTGCTTCATAACTGGAGCACTGAACACCCTCCACAGTTGCATCCATCCATGGGTTGGATCTTCAGATTGTTGCCAAAAATTGCAAGTCTTCGCAGCATCAATTCTGCGGCTTTTTTTCCCAAGAATGTGAAGCTCAAGGACAAGTCTGGGGACCTGAGAACGCTGGAGTGTGACTGGATCACTTCAGGATAGAAAAGCCATTGTCTGTCTTCATCTCTCTTCTACTGGGAACTCTGTCAGTTTCACTGATCTCTTCCTCATCTCCCAGTTGTTTCTGTAACCTTTTGGCCTGCATAGGTCCGTATCTTACTATGGCATCAGAAGGCTTGATTTAAGTTGCTGGAACCAAGTAGTATATTATCTTCTGGATCAAGTGCTAGAGTAGTTTAAGCAGGGCTCTGGGGCGTGGTTCAGTCCTACCCTGATGTCCTTGATACCTCTTCTGCAATTGAGCCCCAGTTCATTGTTGAATACCATTCAAATATGCTAATACACTTTTTTTAGGAATACTTGAGAAGTCAGATAGGGATTGTTCTTGGAGTTTTTCAGTGAAGAATAGTTCATCACACATTTCATGGCTCAGTTCTCAGAAGGATTAATTTCTTGGTGAGAAGGATTTTTATCTGCAGTAGATAAAGCTCTATTGGAGATACTTGCTTAGCTAGGTAGACATATTAATTTACATATATATATAAATATTATATATTTACAGATACATGATATTTCAGATGTCTAAGCCGTCACTTTTGTTCTGAGGTATTTTATTTGGCTTAAGGAGTCAGAGTTAGTAATTCTGTTTAGGTTTTTGGTAGCTTAATATGGGTTTTTTTGACTGTCTACTGGTGTTTCTTCATTCTTGGGTTCATGACTAATTCAGTCATTTTTTTCCCCCCTTCCTTTCAGGAATTTAGTACTTTACTTGGATCTAGGTTGCTGTGCATGCCTCTTAGGAGTGCCTAGCCTAAGTGTTATAAAGCCAGTATTCATGACTGCTATTATTTCTACTGGAAAGATCTGTGAAGTTCAGGCAGCCTGACTTTATATAGCTTATTTCTTAGGACCCATCCCAAATTCTCCTGAGAGTTGTCTCTTCAGTTTCACTAATGTTCTTTCCAAAACAACCTAGTTCCAAGCATATAAAAGAATATATACACCAGATTTCAAGATGGTCATATTTGCAGAACTAAACCTCTTAGATAGTCCCTGATATTTTATCTGTTGTTGAGAAAAAGAGTGCATGGGCAAGATCACTTATGTGCCGTGGTTCTCCAAGTGGATTTCAGGCAGTTGGGTGTGAGGTTGCTTAAGCAGAATCATCTTAGATTGTCAGAGCATGTAGAATTAAATTATATCAATAACCTTGCTTAGAAACAACTCTGTATCTCACATGGAGATCGCTTTAGTTTCATGAAGCAGCGCTCATTGGACATGGAGGCCATCACTAGAATGAGGAGGAAGTAACCAGCAAGGTCTTTGAGGTCTGGTTTACATGCCCATTAGTTTATCATATTCCTCATAGTTTCAATATCTCTCTTTATATTTTGAGGTAAGAATAATTAGGGTGTTGGTGGGAGTGTATTGGTCTGTGCCCATCCAGGTAGGAAAGGGGCCTAGATATCTTAAAGATACTCTTTCAGAGGGGAAAAAAATAATCTCCAGCTTAGAATGATTTTGTTTCACAAATGCCTGTCCATCTACCACCAAGTAGAACTATATTTTCTGAACACTTCTTTAAATACCTTTCTTCTTTGAATAGTTAATTTTTTTTCTAACCTGACCTATTAAGACTTTTCTCAATGTTCTGTTCCTTTACTTGGAATTTGCTGCTTCAGGAAGTGTTGATTATGCTGTGAAGAACACATCTCTGTGTGTGTATATATGTATACCAGTTATTTTTATGGGAAATACTAACTTCCAATAAAAATTAATAAACATCTTTATTCTCTTTTCTTTCCCTCAGGATATGGTATCTCAGAAAAACACAGTAAGTATTAAATCCACATTCATTTTAAAACACAAAATGAAGATACTACATTTGAAGCAAGTCTAATAACAAAGCTGCCAAGCATATATATGCTATAGGTGATTGAAGGAAGTCTGTTTTACCTATATACAATTCAAACTACTGGAAACCTTGTTGTCTTCCTTTCCAAAGTAAAGCTAGACTAAAAAATTTACTTTCCTTTAGAAATTCTTTTTTAAGTTCTAGAAAAGTGCAAGTAGGTATGTTATATATGTAGATGGATGGATCAAAATGTAACCTTAGAAATTCAATGTCTCTTTCTCCTTCTACCGCTTTCACCCATTTGTGCAAGTGTATATATGTGTGTGATGTCTTAATATAGGATTTACTCTTATATCTCGAACAGCTTTGGTTACTGTATATCCATCCTCTTCCTCACAAGTTCATGGATTTTACTTAGGAATGCAAAAGCTTGTTTCCCAAAGTAAAAATATTCTTACCCTTAATGCAAGTAAAACCAAACAACTAAGTAAGCCTGAACCTAGATAAAATTTAGTGGTTATTTTAGACTTATTGGAATATGCCACAATATCTTGGACCATTATATATTTTGTCATACTTTACAAAATGTTAGTGGTTATTTTGTTAACCGCTACCCTGTTACTTTGAAAACTATTGAATATGCCAAAATCTTAAACTTCTATTTATCCTTTTCTCTTTCCCCACAATCACTATATACTTCCATTTTCTTCTGAAGAATGTAGAGCAGGACTAAAAAAATAAAATACTCTTAGAGTTTGATAATAATTTAAAATAGAACTAGAAGAGATAATGCATTAGTCACAGCAGTTTATTTTGAGCTGCTGTTTATACTTGGCCACTGGGCTGCATGCTGCATGCAGGCTAAAGATAGATCAGGTTGAGCACATGGATAAATACAGGTCATTTTCCTGTTTGTCTTGGTGATCTTTGAGCTAGTTTCACCCATGGGTTGAGAAATGCATTTACTGGCCCGTAGCTCTCTGAATGGGAGGCAGGGGAGGGGAGGGTGCTCAGAATTGGGCAGATTTGCTTGTGAATGCTACTATCCATTGACTGGTGGATGATCAAAATGCCACATCCCCTCCAGAGCAAGAGGGAGAATTGTGACTGAGCCATTTGGTGGTAATCCCAGAATTGGAGTAAAGGCAGAGAGGAGGGTGGCAAATTCAGATCAGATTAGCATCCTGCAATCTTTTCTTTTGGCAGATTCTTTATCCCACAGAGCGAGGGAGGTATTTACCCTCATGTAGAAGAGAAGAAAAGATGGATCTGATGACGTGGTTTCTACAGCAAGGCCTGGTGTTAGACCTGTAAATGCCATGTGGCTAGAAAAAGAGTCAGGGAGGCATCCCAAAACTGGGATCCTGATTTCCTAATTCTGGGTTGCCTAACCCATTTTCTTCAGGTGCTTAAATTAACAAAAAAATTTGAGTAAAATGCAATGCAGAAAAAAAATAAATGGCTTTAAATATCAAATATTCTTGATGCTTTTTGTGTTATTTGAGCTTGTTCATATTCTCTTTTATTAGATAAGTATACTCCTGTATTGCATTCTTTTATCAGTTTTTTAATTGGAAATTGCAACAGACTGATTAGGAAGCTAAGTAGTTAATAGGGTAAAACTTCATGTTTTTTTAAGTTGGAGCTGACTTCGAATAGACCGTCTAATTCCCCTCCTTTTGGGTACAATGAGTTCATATGTAGTTTGCTGCCCCAGTATGGTGCCACTTGCTTGATTGCTTAGTTAAATATTTTACAACCATACAGGCCATGTCTTCTTTGAAGTTAATTGCTAAGGAGGGTTACTATGCTAGTTAAGTAGGTACAGAACTGGTGTGAAATTACTGGGTCAAATCAAGTACATAGTTACATAACCATTTCAGTACAAATGTTGAATATTAGGTACAACCCCAGCACTAGGATTTTGTATTTTCCTTTCACTTTTCCTGATTGAAAAGTGTGGGTATACCCCTGCCATAGAGGTGGAATTGCAGAAAGAGCTTAAATGCATTCTTCACTACCATCTGGAGACGTCTTGGAAAGAGGGTGATAGATACTGGAGCTGCCAAGCCTTCCTCCAACCCAGAGGTAGCCGTAGGAATACTATTGCTGGCTTTATTTACGTTCTCTCTGCATCTTACAAGCTCTGCATCCACACATCTGCATTGTGTATAAGGGAAGAGGGACAACTAATTTTGCTACTAGACGCTGCACCTGCACACCATTTTTCCAGCAGCACAAGTGAAACTTACTGTGCTGGCTGCTGGATCTCGGACCTTTTTCTGAGGTTTTCTCTCTTACCTTTGCTGTTTATCCTGCAAATCTCTTGTAATCTACAAAGGTGCAAAAAAATCATAGCATAGAATAGGTGTTGAGCCATGTTAAATATATGGAGAAGATAAGTGTCTGGTGTGTCCTTTACAGTGATTTTCTTTTGTGTATTAAGCCTTGAAGAAAATTGGTGTTTTCCTTGTAAGGAAACTGGTATGCTAATTCAGCACCAGGGAGGAAGCAAGAGCAAAAGAATTGGACATACAGGTGAAAACTATGCATAAAAAAAGGTCAACAATTCATTTGGTATTTAGCCTGAGTATAGCTGATCTAATAGTGAAAATTATATAGTACTATTCTGGAGTGACGTAAATCAGAGAGATTTAATAGCTTACAGTCTGATAAAAGAGTGTGAGTGTATGAGAACTTCCTTCCAGTATCCAGGAATGAAATTATCAGGGATAAGATAAGATGAGGAATGTGATTCAGTTCTACTTGACTCCCCTGAACAAGCAAATAAAATTCTGTATTGATAATTTATGTCATCCTTGGATACAAAAGGAAAGAATTATTTGCTATGGGAGTTCAGTTCCCAGGAAAGAATTGCCCTAGCATGAAATGCAAGGTCACAATTCTGTGTCCCATCAGTTAGGTTCCCTTCTGTTGAGCTCCTCTGAGCTTTGAGGGTTATCTTTTGCTAATTTTACGTAGGGTATACACAAAGCTTCCTAGTTTCTGTCAAAATAATCATCGATAAAGTAATTTGCAAACATAAATCCACGGGCATGTTCTATTTTGATGTAACATTTTGTTGCTATCCTAGATTTTTTTTTTTTCCAATGGGGAAATTTCTTCTCCCTCTACAGAATTTTAAAAAAGTCCCAGATTGAATGAAGGAAAGAGTGCACAAGGGGCTTTTAAAACCTGCTGGAGTCAGGAAGCAGAATGTACAGCCCTTCTGGCAATAGTTGTAGCACTGGTTGCACATAGTTTGAGATACCTACTTTGATCCTTTTGATTTGTTTGAATGTGACACTGAGAATACAAACTAGAAGTTCTCACTTTGGAAAAATTATTATGGCAAGTACAGAATATAAGGAGAAAGACTTAATAGTTAACTTTTCTTTAGTTGATGATAAGCCTGAAGACATTTGAATAACCCTGTTAATTGCTTTCAGGGAAGGTATTTAAAGGAAAGTAAGCTGGCTAGTAAACCAAAAGGTTTATTGTAGTATCTTAGGCCTGTGGGCCTGATGAAATATTTTCAGAGATTTTTATTTATTTATTCTTTTCCATTAAATCCTTTAGCAGCTCTTAGAGTAAGCACAGAATAATGTCTGGGCCATGGAGGAGTCATTAGCAAAAATTCTCCTTGATCTAAAGGGAAAAGGATTGCAATTTATCCTTGCCACAAGGAATTTTTCTGTTGAAAAATCCCTTTTTATTGTAATTGGCAGAAAGTCTCTTCAGCATTTCAGTAGCTGTATAAATTGGTCTGTATCTACTGTTTCAAGGCAATGAACATTTAAGAAAACTAAATAGAAAGATTTTGGCACTTGGGCTCATATTCTCTAATTTAGTGTGATATGTGATAGCTTGATAAAAGTAAGACTTGAAAGCATCTTAATGATCACAGAAGGAGACGTATAGACAAATAAATTGTGTACATAGAGAAATTTTACATTCTGGGTGGCGAAGTATTGCATTGGTTTCTTGTCTTTGTACATATGGTCTTGGTAGAAATATCTATATTAATTTTCTGTTGTTTCTTTCTCTAATAATTTCTCTATTCATGTGTCATGTCTGTCTTTTTGATTCTTATGCTGTTTTGTGGTGGTGTTTTCCTTTTTGTTGTTTTATTTCAATTTGGAGTAGGTTGCCAACCACAAAGCTTTTCTTCGGGTTCAAGTACCTCCTGAATACCAAAGTGGTAATCTGATAGGCAAAGTATGTATCACTTTAAGTCTGCTTTCTGTTGAATAGATATGACATCTTATTACTGTGTTTCTAGTCATTTAAAAACGTATAAAAATACATTAAGAATAGTGCTTGGCCAGGGTCCTTCCTTCAAAGAGGTTGTGAACTTGGAGTACTAGGTCCTTGCAAGCTAGATCCTGAGCATTTAGAGTATTTGGCTTGTGATAATCTGTCTTCACGGTCTTTACATAAAAATACTGCTTCAATTCAACTTTAGAAGAGGAATTGTTTTTAAAAAGTTTGTAATATCTTAGTCACATATACTGCAAGATGCATAGGAATGTAATGTCACAGAAAACTGCTGTGAAAACCTTAAGAAGACAACAGTGAATTAAATTCTCTGAACACTCAGGAGTTAGTGATTTTTTTGAGTGAATGCAGTTCGTTTTCTGTAATCCTCTGTGTTTTCCTGCTAACTGCTTTGTAAGGTGCAGTAAGCACTCCTAATACTCTTGATACTTGAGTAAGCAGCAAAATGAACTATGTGGCTCAAGTGAAATAATTGTGCTATTAGCTGTGCAGGCATAGTTACTTCTCTAAATAATGTTGAGTAAAATCTCTACATTTTTATCTGGGGAAAAATAAGAAGCCCTTTAATTACAGTGTAGCACAAAGTGACAGTTGCACTGGAGTAATTGTAGCAGTTCAATTAAAAAAACACCCAACACATGGTTATGTTATTAAGGTAAAAATTTTACTTTTAACAGCATTAGCAAAATGTTTAGAGTATTTTAAGACAGAAGGCACTTTACCTTTAGCCCTACTTGCCTAAAGCCTAAAATGGCCTATGTGAGCCTAACTCTTTCAGCCCTTCAGCAAAGGCCTTGCTCTGTACTTAATTGCTTTAACCATTTTCCTCTGGAGAACGGATCCTCTCTCAACTTAGCTGCCGTTATTTCCTTTTGGGGTTTTTTTATTCTTAAACCTTTTGGCTCTTTTTGTGATAGATCTTAAATTGTCATGATTGAGTACAAAGGTTTAACTTTTAGCATACTGGGCATATGTTATTTGATGAAGATGAGCTATTGAGACTTTTTTCAGTCTGCTCAGGGATTTTTTGTATTTTTTAACTTAATAATTTCTCAAAATAATACAATAAAAATAGCTTAACTACTAATCTTGAAAAAAACCAAATCAGTATATAGTTTCTATGAGCTGTGAAGTTACAATTATATTACGATTGAGCCATAATTTATAGATTATATATGTTTGCAGCTAGAATTGCTATATAAGTTACCTCGTATCTATCTGTGCCATTTATTCATTATCTTAAAAAGCAATAGTTGGTGTACAGTTGTTTTCACAATGATTGGCTTTTGGTGTCAGAGATCAGTATCATGAATAGGCAATCTGAAGAAGGAAGGATGATACTTTCAGCCATCTCTAACCCTTGATAGTGCAAGAAAAGTAGACGGTATTTTACGTAATGAAGATAAGACTCTTTTAGAAAGGTCACAAACTCTGTATCATAGAATAATAGAATGGTTTGGGTTGGAAAGGACTTAAAATATCATCTAGTTCCAACCTCCCTGCCATGGTCAGGGACACCTCCCACTAGACCAGGTTGCTCAAAGCCCCATCCAACCTGGCCTTGAACATCTCCAGGGGTGGGGCATCCATAGCTTCCCTGGGCAACCTATTCCAGTGTCTTACTACCCTCACAGGAAAGAATTTCTTCATATCTAATCTAGATATACTCTCTGCCTTTACCCCTAATCCTATAACTACTTAAAAGTTCCCTCCAGCTTTCTTGTAGGTCTCCTTCAGGTACTGGAAGGCTGGTATCAGGTCTCCCCAGAGCCTTCTCTTCTCCAGGCAGAACAACCCAAACTCTCTCAGCCTGTCATCACAGGAGCGGTGCTCCAGCCCTTTGATCATCTTTGTGGCCCTCTTCTG
>VXBJ01003310.1:54146-79869 GCA_013400055.1 Nycticryphes semicollaris | reverse complement strand
GCTCCAACAGGTCTATGTCCTTCCTGTGCTGAGGGCTCCAGAGCTGGATACAGTACTCCAGGTGAAGTCTCACTACAGTGGAGTAGAGAGAGATAATTGCCTCCCTTGACCTGCTGGCCACACTTCTTTTCATGCAGCCCAGGATACGATTGGTCTTTTGGGCTGCAAGCACACCTTGTCAGGTCACATTGAGCTGCTCATCAACCAAGATCCCAGAATCATTCTCCTCAGAGCTGCTTTCAATCCACCCTCTGCTCAGCCTGTGTTTGTGCCTGGGAGTGCCCTGACCCACATGCAGGATCTTGCACTTGGCTTGGTAGAACTTCATGAGGTATTAATGGGCCCACCTCTCAAGCCTGTTCACGTCCCTTTAGATGGCATCCCTTTCCTCTAGTGTGTTGACCATGCCACACAGCTTGGTGTCATCAGCAAACTTGCTGAAGGTACACTCAATCCCACTGTCTGTTTTGCAATGAAGATAAATAGTGCCAGTCCCAGTACTTATCCATGAGGAATGCCACTCGTCACTGGTTTCTACTTGGACATCAAGCTGTTGATCACAATCCTTTGAGTGTGGCCAGAGAGTTTCTTATGCACCATGTGGTCCATCCGTCAGATCTGTGTCTCTTCAATTTATAGACCAGGAAGTCATGCGGGACAGTGTCAAATGCTTTGCACAAGTCCAGGCAGATGATGTCTGTTGCTCTCCACTTATCCATCAATGCCGTAACCCCATCAGAGAAGGCCATCAAATATGGCAGGTATGACTTGCTCTTGGTGAAGCCACGTTGCCTGTCACCAGTCACCTCCTTATTTTCCATGTGCATTAGCAGAGTTTCCAGGAGGATCTGCTCCATGATCTTGCCAGGCACAGAGATGAGACTGACTGACCTGTAGTTCCTTGGCTCTTCTTTTTTTGAAAATGGGAGTTACATTTCCCTTTTTCCAGTCAATGGGGCCTTCACCAAACTGCTACAACTTTTCAAATACAATGGAAAAGCGGCTTAGCAACTTCATCCACCCAGTTCCCTCAGGACCTGCGGATGGATTTTGTCAGTTACTATGGACTTGTATACCTTCAGGTTCATTAGATGGTCTCGTATGAAGGGGCTTTATAATTTATAATAAGTGACTATAATAAATATGTAAATATCAGACAGAAGGAGCTAGAAAATTGGAGCTGGTTGCTTTTCAGACATGCTCATATATGTGCAGGGTTCATGACCTGTGCACACAAAAATGTGTTTGTCGTAGATAAAAATGGGTTTTTAATTGCATAGATTTCACTATCCAAAAAGAGGCAAGAAATCTAAATCAAATAGATGAGATGCTGGCTGAATAAGATTAATAGAGTGATTCACACAAATAATTTAATTTTTTTCTGAAAATTGCTTTTGTGGTAGATAACTGCAGCTCTCTTTGCATCAGAAGATACATCATACTTCAAACTCTATTATTTATTTTTTCCATTGCAGGAAGTGCTGCTTCACTGTTACAGGTTTAAGGTTTAAGGATAAAGTTTACACACAAGAAGCTTTTATGTTGCACTGAACTCAGTGTTTATTTGAATGAACTTGAGACTGAATTGTTTTAACATACTGGTAGTTTGGGTTGCAAGTTGTCTGACTTATTTTAGTAGGAAGTTAAGATAACATTGCGACAGATATTGTTACAACAGAGATACTGTACTGTAGAATTTTGAGGAAGGAACGTGGCTTGATCTTTATCTGTTAGAAAGAATTTAAAATTCTAAATTTTTGCAGATCAGCAACAGGATGTCAGTTATACAGTTTTTTTCGCATCTGTGTTTTTAGTAACTGCCTGCCCTACACTGTTACTTCCTGTGAACAGTTTATTTCTCTTGTCTGGTTTATTAATGCATATAAAAATGTGCAATTTTCATATCCATTCTTTCCATTGTCTCCGCATTCTCTCATTATTCAAGGTGACTTTGGCTTTACTGCAGTCTTAGGTGATATGGAAAAATGAAAGGTATGATTTGCTGTATGTATTTGATGCCTGTGATGCCTTGATTATCCCCAAGGTGATGGTTTGAAGGTATTTAGTGGTAGTTGGTTACATTAGATGTATCATACTGCCCCATGCTTCAGTGGTCCTATCTGGTTTCTCTGAAATGCAAAGTTTACTTTTCTTTTAAACACCAGAGAATTGTCATAGCTCAAAATGGGGTGATGGTGGTTCTAGTAGCTGTGGAAGACTTTTCAGTTGTCTGCTATTTGGAATTTTGCTCAGGAGTTGAAGACTCTAAACTTGCTGGTTCTGGGCTCTGGAGGGCATTTTGTGTTTCCTTTCCCCTTTCAGTACCTTGATCGAGTTTATGCTTTTTATGTGGCAAGATAAGAATTTTTGGTTTTTAATGCTAAAATTTTGTGTTACAAAAGTCTTACATATATTAAAAAACACTTCAAAGTTTTGTTGGCTGTTTGGTTTGGTGTTTGATGGCACCATGCACCAGGGATTAAACATCCCCATAAAGTCCTTCCAGTGCCTGTGGTTCTGTAATTTTCTATCTCTTTGTGGGCAGCACTGCATCATATTCTTCCTAGCACAAAGAGAGTTGAGAGGGTGCAAATATATCACTCACCAAAAAACCTTGGGAGCAGAAGGTTAGCTGGTAACTGTCAGGCCCCAGTAGTGTCCATGCATCACATAAAACATTGATCAGTTCTGTTGTATTGTCACTTAACAGATCCAGGCCCTTATTCATCACCCTTGTTAATATTTGTAACTCTTCCACAGAAAATTCCTTGAATTCAGCGCTTGCAAATCTTGTGTTAAACAGTGTGATAAAGCTTCGTAGTGCAGCAGTCCTAATCTAACTGGTTTTTATGACAGCAAAATATTCTGTGAATGCACAAATGTATATCCTTTGATTTCTAAACTTTGGCTGTTTTTCTTTTAGGCTTCCAGTGGCAATTATTATTTTATTCCATACATCATCACACCTTGTGCTGACTACTTCTGCTGTGAAAGTGATGCCCAACGAAGAGCTTCTGAATATATGCAACCCAGCTGGGACAATATCCTGGGGCCATTTTGTGTCCCACTGGTGGACAAGTTTATCAGCCTTCTCAAGGATGTTCATGTTACATCATGGTAATCTTACACCACCTACACCTCAAGAACCTCTGGTAGTCTTTCTTTAATGTTATAAAAAAAGATACAGAATCTCTGGTAGCATTGTTTTGGGATTTTTTTGAATATTTATTTCTTATTTTTCACTGCACTTAATGTTACAAGAAACTGCTAACTTTACTGCTTTCTGTATTGATGACCTGCAGCTGTTACAGTTAACTAACCATGTTATGCTAGAAAGTGATTTCTGGTTACTTTCTGAAATACCAGTAAGCAAAGGTGGTCCAATGGTAAGGTAAAATGCTTAAGTGTAAATTACAGTGCATAAAGGTGTAATAGGAGATGACAGCCTCTTCACAGAGCTCAAAGGTAAAGACTGTCCTTTTCTGTCACCACATATATGGCAGCAATGGGCAATCAAATGTAACTTCTGTGATTTGGCTTATTATTTTTGGCTTTGTTGTTTTTCTGTTTGTGGGTTTGGTTTTTTGGGGTTTTCTTTTGTTTGTTTTTAAATATTAGCCTTCTGGTATCACCTAATAAACATGACACTTTTCTGCTACTTCTACAAGGGACTGTTGGAGTTTTGAAGTTTTGAGGGTTAGGGCTGGAGATGGAAATATCTCTTTCGTGATCACTCACCCTGTACTCTGCAGCTAGTCTGGTTTTGTTTCTGTTTCTGAAAACACTGGGAGAGACTGAGCTTCTAGGTCTTCCTTTTCTCCTTTTCCCAGTGTCTGTCGCATGAAGCACCAAGGGCCCTTGGATTTCTTTCTCTTTCGCTTTTGCCATCCCACGCAAGTGAAAGACTTGAAAGACTTGCCTAAAAATCTCCTCCTCTTTTGTGTGACCCTGCTTGTCCCTTATACCTCCACACCTTGTCCCTTATACTTCCATCCATGGCAGGTCTTCTATGCTCTGGCACCTTGCTAGGCAGTGACCGGGATATTGCTGGCCTGAAGAACCCCAGGCTGCAGCCTCCTGCTTCTCCAAAACAGTGCTAAAGAGGAAAACCAAACGCTTTTCTGAAAGGCTTCCCCTGAGCTTAAGGCAGTCTGCTTGCAACATTTCAATTGTTTTATTTCTTCTTTTCCTTTTCTTTGTTGATGCTCTAAATTAAACTCTACTGGAGATGGCAGCATTTCATATTATAACTTAGTTTTCTTTGCTATGTGTAGGGCTTATGCTAAGCAAAGTTGAATACTTTTCAATACTCATTTGTAAACAAAAGTGTTGTAGGCACTTGAGTATCTGTCAGGTGACATCTGCTAACTTCCAAACTATAGACTCGATATGCAAATAAAGTTACCTCTAAGTCCAAGTCATTTATAATTCTTATACTGATAATGTATATATGATTTTGTATTCTACACAACTCTGGTGTTGCATTGCAGACTGATGTCAGAGTAAATAAGATGCACTTACTGGGGGATTTTACACAGAACCTGCCCACATTGTGTGTTGTGTTCATCAAAGAGATTGTAACTAAATCCGGTTTTGATGGCTTGTTTTTCTTTTAGTTTCTTTGTTTAAAAACCTCTTTGCTCCTTTCATGATAAAATCATGTACCTTCTCTTTACACCACACTGGTGGTTAATCTCTCTGTCACTTTATTATCCCAATTGCTGCTTTCTTTAGGATACAAAGTACCACATCTGTCATGCTCAGTAACAGGGAAAAATAAATGCTTCAGTTTTACTTACTGTGTTGATAAAATTGTCTCACAATCCTGATTATAAACATAGCAATATGTAGCCCCCAGTCTGAGGTGGTGCAAGGTGAGATGTCTATAATGAGTTAATGAAAAATGTGGAAATATTTGATGTGTACCTCACTCTTCAGAAATGGTACTTTTTCCTAGAAATTACGCTTTTAATTAGAAATATAACCATGTTTCATAAGAAACATCTAACAGTCTTCTTCCCATATGTCTATTTTCTATTTCTTTAGTGCCTATTATAAAGAAACATTGCTCAATGATATTAGAAAAGCTAGAGAGAAGTATCAAGGAGATGAACTGGCTAAAGAGCTGGCCAGGATTAAGCTTCGTATGGATAATACTGAATTGCTGACGTCTGACATTGTCATAAACCTGCTTCTTTCTTACCGAGATATTCAGGTATGTCCTAAAGACTAAGGAAGATTATTTTACCATGTTTTTTTGACTCTTGTTTGTTCTTTTTTACTTCATTGTTTGTTAAACAGTGATTCAAAGC
Source organism: Nycticryphes semicollaris (assembly GCA_013400055.1). Taxonomy (NCBI): domain Eukaryota; kingdom Metazoa; phylum Chordata; class Aves; order Charadriiformes; family Rostratulidae; genus Nycticryphes; species Nycticryphes semicollaris. The sequence goes on along the minus strand of VXBJ01003310.1, from coordinate 74,557 downwards.
TGACACTAAATTCTTACATAAACAGTTTGATTTGTCTATTGGGCAACTTAAACTTAAGGGGATTTAGACTCTCACATATTTTGCCTATGAATAAGAGACAAAGATTAGGTGAATTCCTGAGGTGTTCTCCTTTGTTTTTTGTCATTTTTAATGTCCTTAAAAAAAATACAAGAAAAAATCCCCTACCAATGCAAGATGTTTGCTTTTCCCTTCCCTCCCTTTGTCCTCTGCCCACAACATCAAATATATTTAAAAATGAAGAAAATGCATTTGTTGTGACCATTGTATTGGCCAGAGGTGCTCAAATTGAGAACTGTCCTTGAAAGAACATTAATTTGTTTTTAAAATATAACTGCACCCTTTTTTTCTTGATTTTGTTTTTTTTTTTAAATAAGTTCTGCTTTTGCTAAAATACAGCCTGCATATTGTATTTCCAAACTGCCTGCCTGTGTGTTTGACATGGCTTTTAAAATATACTTCCAAATATTCTATGGAATTTTTTTTCCATCAAGAACTATGTTGGTTATTTCATAAAGCAGTGGCTGACCACATCATCCTACACAAACCAGCTTTCCATTCTGAGATGCATATTTCCCTGCAGCATTTTATCCAACTTCATTTTGATCACCTCTCATGAAAATTTCCATTCTTTTAAAAGATCTTTTCTGTTGAGAAAAGTAATCATCTTGAAATATGTTTTGAACAAAACAAATTAAGTAATGTGAGACCATATGTGATGTCAGTAAACTGGCCTCCTCAGGTATGTATATGTGGGTTACCCCTGAGAAACAAAAATGAATACACATCTGGCTGATGTGCTGCAGAATGAACTGGGGTCAAGTCTGTGATGACCTGATGAAGTGTCATTCATCAGAAGTCCTTAATAAAGCCTGAAAGAGCCAGACTCATCACCTTTCCTTCCTGATACTGGAAGTGTAATTGATCAAAATGGCCAGAGGGATTAAGTAATTTGGGCAGTAGCATTGAGATGAGGAAGAGCGAGTACTGACATGGATAGATAAAACCCCTGTTTAGTTCCTTAGAGTTTGTGGCTGTTTCACTGACTCTTCTAGGAACAGTCAGATGAGATACTCTCTAGCAATCATGGTATGTTTTAGTTTAGTGATGCTTTCCTCTGCTTTCAGTTTCTTTTATTTTCTTTCTTTTTTTTCTTACTTCATACCAGGATTATGATGCTATGGTGAAGCTGGTAGAAACACTAGAAACGCTTCCTACCTGTGATCTGGCTGATCAACACAATATTAAATTTCATTATGCTTTTGCCTTGAATCGGTAAGAATGATTGTTTGAGGTTGTTTCATTTTATTGCTGTTCTGTGTGGACTTACATAACATATAAATTTATAGTGCAGATAGTATCAAATTCTTTTCCCTTTCTGCACATGCTGTTATTCACCACAGTTATCTTTCCTTGATCCCATATTTCCTGTATACCAGGACAGCTTTTAACTTTTGAAATCATTGTTTTCCAACAAGCAGCATTTTGTTAACAACCTGATGAGAGTGGATCTGTTTCACAACTACTCAGGTGGCCTTTGAAAGACTTCAATGATACCAATCGGTTCTTGGTTAGGCTGAGAATGTTTATTCTGAGTCACTGATTATTCTGAACATCTTGAAGAGTTTAGCATGATAGAGATATGGGCGAATTATTAAAGTAATAGGTAATGAGCAGTGCTTAATGCATGAATACACGTTCATGAAACAGTCCATGAAAGACTGAAAGGTGATCTGGACCAACGGGCACGTTGCTAGATTAAGAAGCACAGAAATCTTACTGAACTTTTCTAGTTAGCTACAGATTTCTAAGTGCCTATGTATAGTAGTTAATTAATTTCTAAAGAATTTATATTAAGATTGTATTGTAGGAAATAAATCTTACACAAATGAAATAAAACGTAATAATAAAGGAACTATTTAAGTGCAATCCACGTTTTTAAAAATCGTGAGCTGCAATCTAACTAAAAATTAGCACTGGGCAGCATCAGGATGACATATGTGAAAGGGATTAAGATCTTAATATTAGATCAATAAAAGCAATTCCTTCAGCATTTCCTGGAAAGTATAGCAAGTCTGGTGCCATTTGACAGTTTCATCAGACTTGTAAATGTAAAGTCATTGCTCAGAAAATTATTGGGTATCACTGTGGTTTGGGGTGTGGTTTTTTTCTATCTCTCTGTTTTGGCAATGCCAATAGCACCCTGGTGAGCCAAGACAAAATTAATTGCTTGTGAACTTGCTTTCCCATCAATAGGTTTCATTAAATCAATCACTAGCCTAAACCAGCATGAATTCCCTTGCACTGTTCTGGGAACAATTTAAATATTTCTATGGAAAAGATTTTTCAGAAATAAATGACCAGTTTTCCATTAGCAAGCATCTACAGAAGTTTCTCTCTTCTTGAACCAAAATGATGAACAAAAGTCAAAAGTTAAGACTTGAATGTTTTTAGAACAAGTCCACTTACCTCAAAATGACCCCTAAAGTGTTGATTTTAGCATCTTAATTGCATGGAATTTTTGAGTCACATATTTCTTCTGTTTTAAAAACAAATGCTTTTTAGTGAGTTCTATCAGAATCTATTTATTAAAATACAGAACAATGTTTTCGCTTAATATTCCATTAATTACAGCATACAGAACTGTGTTAATGTTGCTCAGTACAACTGATTGAGCCTTCCAGGAACAAAATATATCATAAGCAAAACAGAATTAGCAGCTGTAAGAATATCTGACCCTCCAGAAGTTAATGTTTGCTGAATTTCATTATGAAAGTGTACCAGAACTGTGATCACAATTGACAGAGAATGTCATTAATTTATTTCCTCTTGGACTCTGAGTTCTCTTGGCAATTAATTTCACTTAGTGTTTTTAAGTCAATGTTATTCTAGTGCTGCATAGAGCTAGGGATGTCACCGGGTAAGTGGTGGAGGATTGCTTCTGGGGACCTCAGGTCTTTTCTGGTACCTCAGGTGGACACAAGCCCAGTCTGAACCGCAGTTGTGTGCAGTTCTGGATCCATGTTAACAAGTTGTGCTAAAGGGAAGGGACAGGAATGTGTTACTTTAGACTCAGCACAGTTCCAGCCTGGCTGCATGTCTTCTGGAGGCAGACATTTCCTGGTACCTGGAATCACATAGCAGGTTTTTAAGCACAGCCCCTCTGCTAGATCACTAACTTCCTCCCTGGTTTCAATTTCAGAGCAGTCCAGTGAAAGCATCTTAGATTTGTATGTCTTGCCTAATAACAGAGGCTAATGTGAATGTTTTCAATGGCAGGCTTGTGCTTGTTTCCAAGCCTTGGCCATCTTAATAGAGTTAGGTGCTGCTTGTTTAGAAGTTTTAGGGAGCAAAAGGCTATTCCTCCACCCGTGGTTTTGGCTAGTTGATTTTTACGTCTGCACACAACCAGAGCAGAGTGCTCTCTTATACAGACATAGGTTTGGTTTGAGATGTTGTTTGTTGTTGCCTCCCAGCTGAGATTTAGGTCTGATTGTATCTTAAATTACAGCTAGGCTGGAACACATATTTAGATATAAGTTCAGCCCAAATGTGTAATATGAATGTTTTCAATATTTGTATTCACAGCTTTGAGCTGCGAAGTAATACTCTGTGTAATGAGCGGTGGGTTTTTCAGGGGTTGGTGGCTTTCAGCTTCAGTCCATGGGTATACCTTGCCTGGGAGGCAAACACTGTGAAAGGTGAAGATGAGATACGGGACCTGCCATGAGAGGTTGTTCTTGTAGGGAATTAAGGTTGTCATTTTATTCCCTCTGTTTTAAATGTGTGTCTAATAGAAGGTTGTCTGTTTTTTTTCTCCTCGAGAGCTTTGCCTGTTGCAAATATTGGAATAGCTGGAGGTCCCCTGGTCAGTTTCTCAATATTTTGTGTTGATCTGCTTGTTACAAATGTAACAATGCTGTATGACAAATAAATACACATTTATTATATGGCACAGCCCTCTATCCTACACGTGAATTACCATTAGTACTGCATGGGTCCTTTCATGTTTATTGTTGCAATCCCTGAGTAATTTATCACTATATCACGGAGAAATAGGATAATGGTGTTTACTTACATTTACAGATGTGGAAATAACACACAGATACATGAGATCCACTTACTAAAGGCTCTTAGCTTGATGTGCTACAGTGCGATTTTTCTTTTGAAGTATAAAGCACAATGAAACATATTTAAAGTTCCCATTGTCTTCAGCAATAAATGTGAATGCACCTTTATTAATTAGTCTTCAGCCTCTCAAGCTATCACCCTATAAAATAAGGACTGCACATTTCGGTGGCAACTCTCTGGGAAAGGGACCTGCCTAAAGCTAGAGTGTAGTCATGCAGGATGGCCTCCAGCTGCCTCAGTTCAATGGTTGTCCTTTCTCCTCAACCTCCCTGCCTCTACTCTACCTGCATCCCAACTTCCAAGGCAGGGCCCTCAACACCAATAGCAAATATAAGTCCGTGGCAGAACCTCACAGGAAAACCAGCTCTTGTATGAGATGAGCAGTAGTCATGTTTCCTTTAAACAAAATAACCAACTAACCAAAACAAAAATCACCCCTCCACCCGCTCCACCCTTGATCACAAAGTTTAGTTTTACATTAACAAGTATACATATGGGGACTGAATTTATGTTGTAATGATGACCCGAATTTCTGGACTTTTTCTGAAATTTTGAGGCTTTTGTAGTTTAAAGAGTGTTCTTACGTGCATCACGGTTTGCAGGGCACTGTTTGTTACTTCATCCACTCAGCTTTCCTGTGTGAGTTACAGCTATAGTTCATGGGACTAAATTAAGTTAATACTGCTAGCCTTGGGACCTGGCTTTTGCAAAATGAGCTTTTTCACATACTGCTTCTAGAGCTGAGGTCTCCCAAGTGCTTTTATTGATGAATTTATAGATTCGCACACAGAGGAGCTGGTCAATGATCCTATTTTTGTGGAAGCTTTTACCCTGGGATTTGATCCCTTACAGAATCTGCATATGTGAACACATCCAGTTACCTCTCCAATAAGTAATTGTGAAACAGAGTACAGTGAAAGAAGATCTCAAAGGTTTAAGTTTATATAATAACTTCTTTTTTTTTATTATTTTAGAATAAAATGAACCACATCCTATGCTGCGTTTTCTATTGCCTCAAATTATATAAAAACATATATGAGCAGTGAAACTCATGATCAAAGCCAGTGGGACAGGAAAGTTTTGCAGTCCAGTTCCGTGAATTTTACTTGTTTGTAATCAGGTTAAGAGAGTAATAAAACCAGATGCTAGTTCTTTATTGTTTTATTTCCTGTTGCTGTAGTATATAGATAATAGGTAACTATAAGTATCTGTACTTTATCTAAGTCAAATGCTAAGTGCGCTGTCAGCTGACTATTTGCTTAGGATCTGGGTCACTACTTCAGGGCTGTATAGCAAAGTTTTTGATGAATCACAGTACACCTGCATTTGAGTATTTTCCAGTTAGCTTTATTTACTAGGACTGGAGTTACTGTTACTGAAACTTGCAAAAAGGCCAAAGCATATGCCAGATTCTCTCCAGAGCAGAGCAGACTTTATAGCCAAACCCAGCCCTGGCAGTCTTGTTCCAAGGCAGTTCTGTCTTCACTTATATTAAAGATGAGGGCTACAGTCACTATTATTTAACTCAGCATGTTGGGTTTTAACAAGCAACATATTCCAATACAATAATAAAAAAAGCTAATTAGCAAGTGAAGGGCATAACAGGGTGCAAGTAGAAAATCACTAGTAATTGTGAATAATAGTAGCTATGGGAAATTATTCCCATTGAAAAACATTGGGCTATTTAAAGTGTTCTATTCTGTGATTATTCAGATTTAGTAAAAAACACATAATGGTGTTCCTCATTTTATATGAGTGGCTTGCATGAAGCATCTGAAGTATATTTGGAGGGGGGGGAAGCTGTTTTTTTCATTGTCATATCTAACTGGAGACTTGCAAATTTAGTTTTAGTCTCAAAGCCTGGTTTAGGGTCTTGTTTTCCTCATTCACTGCTTCAGATATTGAAGGTTCTACAATGAAATTGCATCCTTGGTGAAATGTGTCTTAAATCACAAATTAATTTTTTGCTTTAAGTGAGAGTGCAAGTGTAATGACTCTCATTCAAATTTGTAGGTTTTTTTTAAAAATCTTTTTCACTGTAGATTTCTGTACAGTTAGTAGCAGGTCAGATCATCTGTTATGGAGTCATTAAGGCATACTCATTTAACAGTGTCCTATTTTTATGTAAGAAAATTCAAAACATTAATAATTACTTATCATTATAGTAAGCAAAGATATTGTACATGATAATAAATGAACATAGTATCTTAATGTGGAGATCAGTTACTTTATGAATGGTTCTATTTGTACTAACCAATTAAGTTGTCTCATTGGCATTTCCTCTGCAGTGTGACAGTGAGATGAGATCAGGGTGGGTTTTTTTAAATCTAATATGTGCAGTAAGCTCTTGATAGCTCTTTCGAGGCTGAAATCAGAAGATAAACAAGATTCATGTAGCACTAGAGTGGACAAAACATGTTACTTTTTTTAATGTGCTGTTCTATGGGAAACATTTTCAGAATTGTTTGTTACAGTTTGATTTATTCCCCTGTGCATTGCTCTTTAAGAAATATGTTTGTTTATGGAGGCCTTGAAATAATAAGGGAAGATCAAATCAATAAGTCAACGTGAAATATAAAAGAAACCAAAGGTGGATTCCCTTGATCAAATTACTTTTCACTGACATACGGTTTTCTGTCGTCTTTTTGAGCTAGGCAAATGGAAATAAGACATAGAGGGGAAAATGTGAACAAAAAGGTGAGAAAAGAGATTATATCAGGTGTTATTTACAGAGTGAGCTAATTCTTGTCCCAATGAAATCCATGGTGTTCCTGGTGACTTTGAACCAGGGCTTGGCTTACTTAGTGTAGTTCTGGCTCCTTAACCATCCCAATGCTTTAAAGATGGTAAAAACAGCCTATGAAGCAGGAAGAATTTTTGTTTCGGGGATAATCAAAGCTAGGACTCCTTGTAATGATTGGAGGATTCATAGAAGAGAGTGGATTTGAGGGGGAAGAAAAAAGTGTGAAGCCATGGAATCAAAAAAAAAACCAACGAGGGTGGGATTTTTGTTTGGTTTTTGTTGGTTTGTTTGTTTTTTGGTTTGTTTTTTTTTGGCTGTAAGGCAATGTTGTTTCATGCGAAAGGCTGTAATCTGAATATGATCTCTGTATGCTGTTTGAGACCTAGGGGAGAGAAACAGCATAAGGATGGCCATACTGGTTTGGGGCATGGTTGTTTCTAGCCTAGATTCATATCTTTGACAATGGTCGACAGTAAGTGCCTGGGGAAGAGTATGGAGACAGGAAAATGTATAGCGATAAATGCTCCCACTGTGTCCACCAATTTGTGGCTCATGGACTTCCTGAGAGCACAGTAGTAATTTTTGTGTTTGGCAAGTAAATTCAGTAAGGGAAAAGGATGATAGTTTTGTCAACAGATTCTGCTTCCTGCAAATGATGATTGCTGACTGTTTTTGTAACCTTCCATTAGTACAAATTGAGAGAAAACTTGAATGAACTGAAGCAAACCTGAACAAATTATTCTTGACCTTTGAAGGAGGAGAGGCCTAGAGAATTGTGAGGGTGACAGATAGGGACAGGACTGATACGCAAAGGGAGTGTTTCTGATGCCATTAGCAGTTTATGAATTTTTCAATCAGGTTCCTTAACTATCAATAGCTAAGGAAGATGCTGTGTATATGATACAGGGAGAGACCATGCGTGCATCGTTTCGGACTCGATACTTGGTTGTGTAATTGTTCCCCCATAGAAACGAGCAAACATGTCTCAGCAGTACCTCTGGTCTTCTAAATCCATGCCACACTTGTGGTGACTGAAGTTGTCAAGTTATGAAACAGCAGCTTCCTTCTGAGAGGGAGAGGAGAGAGTGAAGAAGTGCGCGCGGAGCAGGGACAGATGGAAAAATCCTTTCGTGACTTAGTAGTAGAAAGTTTTGAAATGCATCCTTCTTTTCAGAAGAAGCAATATGGCTTCATTTTACTTGTCCCGTGGCTTCAGAGGAAAGTTTTTCAGTTGAATACTTCTCATAAATAAGAATATCCACCTTCAGCTTGTCAGTTAAGACAAAATATGACAGCAGCATGCGGTGGAGAGCACCAGCTTAGAACATGCAATACAGTATATGTTTTTACATTCCTGTGCTTAAAATTTAAGTTTTATTATGTCCTAAGCTGTTACCATCAAGTTTGTAGCCCTACAGAGTGATTGAGACAGGTGAAGGAGGAGTGGTTAGTGTGGGCAGGATAGGGGAACAGGTAAAAGAGGCTTCTGTAGACAGGGAAGTGAGAAGCATTAAACAATTAAAGAAGCAGGGTGGAGTAAGCCTTTCGATAAATCACATTGGCAAACTGGCAAGAAAATCAGTGAGCAGTTTCTGGAGGATGCAGACTATAAGGCAAAACTAAAGTGGCAACAGGACACAGTAATTTAGAGGAAGAGATAATAGTCTATAAATGTGACCTGCAGGATAACCTTTTTTTTGGGGGGAAAGAATATCCGTATAGTCATTTCTGTCTAAAAAAAGCTCAGTTTATTGAAGCTTTCTTCATATAGGAACCATTCCATGCCATTGATTGTTCTCTCCCTTCTTTGATTCCCCACCCTCCAATCCTAATGGTTTAGTTTCTTTCTCAAATATAGCATAAAATTATTCAGAGTACTGAAGATTCATGTGCTCAGTATTTGTAAAAAGGCATAGTTAAATTTTTAATTTTTACTCTCTGTTCATTTCCTTTTAAATACTAGCATTTTGCCACTTGTGGGATTTTGGCAGTGTTTCATTGAGCAGTAGGATATTTTCATAAATGCCCTAGTATTTAGAAGTAACTTTTCTCACTTGGTAGTAGCTTTTCTAGTTACTGTGTTCATCTATTTTAGCCCTATTTTCTCTGCTTGGCTGTGGTGCAAGTTTTAGCAAGGCAAGTTTTGTTAGCTTTAAAATGTGCTAACAAAGAAGCCAGTGGAAAAAAGTTAGTATTATTACCAAGTCTCACATGGTACATGCTTTGTTTTAATATAGTTTCTGAATAAATTGTAGGAATATTCTTTTTTTCTAGCTCATTTACCACTAAAATATGTTTTTTAAAGGTGAAACTGTATTTTGAAAGAATTTCAGGTTGTGATTAGTGATTTTAAAAGCATTAAAAAGATTTTAAAAGCCTCCCCCAAGCCCAGACAAACCATGAGTGATCTATATTTTCACTGTATGGGTATGCAGACTCGTTTAAGGTAGGGTTCTTTTTGTAGTAGCTTATTGGGAATCTGCTCTGGCTTATAAAACTTGATATTAATGGACTTTTCTTTGCAGAATCAGTCTCACCTGGTGCCCCAGTTTGTTGCATAAAGAGAACATTTTCTGCCTTTCTTTTCATGACAGTACATTGTAAGAAAAAGCTTCAGCTTTCCGTTTTCAGAGGCCGTGGCATCTCCGTCCTTGGAGGTTTAAAAGATTCAGCTTTTCAGAAAAAGTCAGGGCTGCTGTGGTTTAGTATTGAGAGGTGGCCTGGCTCTGAGCAGGAGATACTATTAGATGATCTCCAGAGGTCCCTTTTAACTGGCTTTTGTGCGATTCACTTTACTGTGGCTTTAAATGGGGGCCAGAGAGGTGGGTAAGCTAATATATTTGATATTGGGTAAGAAAAATAGAAGACAGTGCTACAGCCTTGAGGGTTTAAAGTAATCTTGTTTGCTGTACTGATAGCACCACAGACCTTTTTCAAGATACGTTGACATAAATTGCGATGTCAGGCATGCAGATCTGACAATGTGGGGTATGTAATAAGAGATGAAAATCTGTCTTGGTCCAGCGTAACAGATTCTGCATATTATCCAACAGTATATTTTCATGTTGACTTAGGGAAGTTGCTAATAACCTAAATTACATGATTTTTCAGTTTCTTTGGGTTTTTTTTCTTGGTTAACCTTCTCTTTTGGGGATCACTGTAGAAGGTGATAACTGTTCCCAAGTTATTGTTGGATTATTGGAATTAATAAAGTTTATGTTGTCCAATGGGCATCAAATTCTAGTGCTGTGAAAAATGGAGTTTAATGTAAAGATGTCTAAACTGATTTTGTCTAATAATACCCTGTTAGATTAGCATATACTTGTCATGTGCTAAATTTTGTTTATTTTAAAATATTTTAATGATGATTATTTTCCTTATCTTATAAGAGATAGAAGCCCTTATTTTGAGTCCTTTAGTATATTTTACTTAGGGCTTGGTCCTTTGAAATGCTCCTAGTATTGTATTTTAAGCACAGTCTTGCTTTATGCATTGTATTTTTTCCATAAAATGATGCTTTTTCAATCTTTACATAACACCTCTTAATATTATCATTAATATTTAACCTGATTTCATATGAGACAGAGTTGAGTCAAAGTTTGTCTTGTCTGGGAAGCAGTGATTTTTTTTTTTTAATTTCTTTTTTTTTTTCATGCAAAAGTACTGTATGTTAGGTTACTATTGCATTTCTTGTGTTTTCAGCAAAAGCTTGAACACATAGTGACTAACCACATTGCACAAGACCTGGGACCTGTTGGACTTAGCTTTTAGGGCCTAGTTTTGTTCTAAGCTCCGTTTACTCAACTGTCTCTGTTCCTATTAACAGCAGTGCAACTTGGGTAGTAGTACTGAGAGAATCTGGTTAGTTCAGAACAGATTGGATTACAGCGCGCTGACCCGTGCAACGGATTTACCCCCACAGCTTTTAACTTTGATTCATTTATTGTAAAACTGAAATAAGATAATAACTTTTTCCTTGTGTGCTCATTAGAGAAGACCAGTATTAATTTCAGAACTGCGGTCAATCTGAAGAAGAAATGCTTTTAAGAATAGTCAAGTACTTGATGTGAAAGCTTCTCCCTGCCAGTGACATCAAATATAGGATGAAGCCGGCACAACTAGCTACAAATCTGTTTAATCATATTAGGCATTCTCCATCATCTAGCGTGCACAGAAGCCTGAATTTTGCCGCGTATGTGTTGCTATTGGTCTTATTGCATCAGCTGGTTACCTAAGGAACTGAACTGCTTTAAAGTAAATATTAATCCTTTCAGGCCATGCAAATAATAAATTTGCCAGAAACCGTTATCTGCTACTGGTATTGCTGACAAAGTAATTGTAGTACTTGTAAGCCCATTCCTGGATTACCGAGGTAGGGATCAAAAAGTAGTAAACAGTTCTGAAAAGGGGCTGGTAAGTCTTTTAAATCTCTCTGGTGATTAAAAAATGTCTTGAAGAAGCTACTAAACTTTTAAGCTGTCTTTGAATTACTCTTGCAAATAGACATTTGTTTTGAAGGCCCATATTGAGCTCCATAATTCTTTTGGCTGAAATAGTATTGACCTGGCTTCTCCTGTACTTAGTCAGTACTGCCTGGTATTGGCCCTGCATCCTCTGGATTCAAGATTACGAAACCTGGCATAGCTGAATGAGTTGGGCTCTGTAATGCTGAAAATGGTGAGTCTTGTTAGGTATTGTTAAGATTGAACACTAAAAAAGCACTTGTTTCTGAATACAGGATATGGGCAATCTGTCTGCTTATACAGGACAGAAACAAGTTAGATGGTAGACTTTTTCATAGGGGAGTTCTGGGCTTAAATCAGCTCTTATGTAAGCCAGAAGTAGGGTCCCATGATGGGAGAATACATTTGGGTGCTATCAGTCAGCCAACAATCATACATCAGTGTAAATAAAGTCAAGTCTCTATAAAGTAATGATGGATGGGTTGTGGGATAGATAGCAGATAATCTTATTCCACTGTCTTGCAGTTACTCTTTCAGATCTGAACTCATTTATTCTATTCTCTCTATTTGATTTCAGAAGAAATAATGCAGGTGACAGAGAGAAGGCACTACAAGTTATGCTTCAAGTTCTGCAGACGTGTGATCACCCTGCTCCAGATATGTTTTGCTTATGTGGAAGGATCTACAAGGATATGTTTCTTGATTCTGACTGTAAAGATACCAATAGTCGAGATCATGCCATTGAATGGTAACAGAAAAACCCCAAAGATACCTATTTTAAAAAAAATTCAGACATCTGGGGAAAAGCAGAGCTGTAAGAATTAAATGATCAGTTGTTCTACTTACCTCTTTTCTTCAGGGTCCTATTTGTGTAATTGGTTTAGTGAGCACCAGATCTATGGATTTATGTTTCCTTGCTTCTCTTCATAGACTATTATGAATATAGAATGATGCGCTAAGTTTATTGGAGAGGATTATGATTCACCTGTGCCTTTGTAGAGAAAATATACAATTAGCCTGCTTCAAGGTCAAACTGAAGTACACGTGAGATCACAGGACTTATGTTGGTCCTGTGTGCATGGAAACATGCTGGATCCTGAAGAAATGCAATGATTAACTGTATATAAGAGAAAATATTGATAAACTACATTATGAATTTTCTTAACACAGTAAGGCATGCACATGCATGCAGGCTCTAACTGATACACTGTTCACATAAGTACATTTTTATAATCGTATAAACTACTGAGTACAGTAATGTTAGCAAAGTGGGTTTGCACTGTAACTGTGAAATACTCCTCTCTCTCTCTTATTGCCACCCAAATCAGCTCAACGTGGCTAGTACAATGTGAATGGGCAGTAGTGCACTTAGAAGCTTCAGATGGATCTCTTCATCCTGCATCAGCTAGTGGTGTGCATTCAGCCTGTCAACTGTCTCAGTTATCTTTAATAAATGTGAAGCTTTACAACAAAGGGCCTTAGAGCCATTTTTAAAACTTGCACTGAAGACTAATATTTTCATTGCTTTTCTCGTATGAGTAATATAATAAAATTAGATTCTATTGTATTTAACAGTTTTGAAGTAACCAGTTTGCTTTATATTCACAAAACTATACAAGGTGGCAGGGCATAAAACTAAGCAGAAGTTTTTCTTTCTCACCATAAAACAAAAAGCTATTTTCTTTCAAGTGCTTCTTGCAAAGAGTGCCACTGGTACCAACAAGCCATACAGTCCTTACAGTAATAGCTTAAAATACCTACCAAAACTTTGTAGTATTTAATTTCTTCTATATAGTGAGATGTGTGCTCTTGACTCTTCTCTGCAGGTATCGCAAAGGATTTGAACTCCAGTCAACTCTGTATTCTGGAATTAACCTTGCAGTTTTGCTACTTGTTGCAGGACAACAGTTTGAAAGCTCAATGGAACTGAGAAAAATAGGTAAGTATCTGCACAAAGTGCCACAGACAAGTTTTCTGCCCCTCTCCCTTTGAAGAAACCAAAATCCTTTTAGTAAGAGGTTGCATAGATGGAAAGGCAGTTCAGGGCTTTTTAGTGCTGGGTCCTGGATGGCAGTCTAAACTACAACGATCTTGAAGGACCATTTTTGTCTGTGTTGCTTTCTTTGGAGCAGCTTTCTAATAACTTGGCCTATGTAAAGGGTCCCAAATGTGAGAGGAGCAAGGAAGGACCAACTTCAGCACCATTTGCAAACTACCTTTACTGTACCACAGAGATTATCGCCTTGCACAGCCAACAGGGAACAAAGACAGGAAGTGACAGTGTGGTCCAGCTCTCCTCAGGGATGCCAGGGATGGATCCACAGGGTTTCTGTTGTCCCTGAACTGAGAGATCTACAGCAGTTATCAACTGGAAGCATCTACCATGGCAGCAACTAGTTGTCCTGCGTAGGTGCTAACTGAAACCCACTACTATACATCTCTGAAGAAATCATATGATAGAAGCAAATTAACAGTTCTTTCTAAAAAGATAACAGTTAAAAATTGTACTTGGAATCAGATCCTATCTGAAACACATAGTTCAACCTTAAAGGGGAGGAATGCAAAGGTGGCTTTAAATCATTACCCTGACCTTACTCCAGGGTGGAGTTGTGTAAGCCTCTAGCCATTGGTCTCTTGCAGTGGATGGAGATCTCGAGGACACAGAGATGCACATCTTACACTGAGAATCAGGAGAGAATGAGCCCAGGCAGATAACACAAGAGATTTTTCAGCACTGTATGTGGTAGGAGTTCTGACTGTCTGAACTGTACTGGGGATGTGATTTGTAGACCTAGCCTTTGTGTTGGGCATGTGTTTTTTTCCTGGGGAAAACTTGCTCCGCTTTATCACTAATGCTTAACAAAATCTTATTAGTTTTTTGCTGATAGACTTATAAGTAAAAAACACTTTTCAGTGTTTTGTTGATAGAACGTTTTTTAATTGAACTTTTTCAGGTGTACGGTTAAACAGTTTACTGGGAAGAAAAGGAAGCCTAGAAAAAATGAACAATTACTGGGATGTGGGACAGTTCTTCAGTGTGAGCATGCTGGCTAATGATGTTGGTAAAGCAGTACAAGCAGCAGAGAAACTTTTTAAGCTGAAACCTCCAGTGTGGTATGTGATACAAAATTGTAGCTCAAGCACCCAAGTATGGGGAAATACACAAATTTAAAAAAAATCTTGTAGTCACCTGCATAACTTAACTGGATTTTGCCATTTTAGATTGTAACTCTGACTTTATACTGTGTTCTTTTATTTTGAGAAGGAAGGGGAAAGGTAAGAAATTAAGTTGCCCCCCTCATTGTTGGGTTTGTATCTCAGTGAAGCACATTTTTCTTAAGAAAAAAATTGTATATTACTGATGATTCATTGTGAAACAATTGTGAAAAGATTGCAAACCATTCTTTTTAGAGTTTAGCTAGCTGCTGCTTCCCTCCACTACCATCTCCTAGCTCATAATATCCTGTCTAATCACCATGTAACTACTCATGTAACTATACCCTTTTGCCAAAAGATACTGTTCATGAACCTCCGTGTCAGCTTATGACTTAAGGTTTAGACTAAGCTTCCTATTCTTTCCAGAAGTTTGTAAAAAGCCATACGACCATTCCCACTATGGTAGCTTTTAAAGTACATTTAATTTTGCAGGTGGTTGGGTGTTTTGGTTTTGTTTTTTTTTTTTTTTTTTAATATGTGTAAGTCAGTTTAGTGGTTTTAGAATCTGGTCAAATCTTATTATCTCTGTCTTAACTCACTAATTCAATACGTTCTAGGTACTTGAAATCATTAGTTCAGAATCTGATGTTAATTCAGCGTTTCAAGAAACCCACCATAGAACATTCTCCTAGACAAGAAAGATTGACTTTCTGGCTAGATATAATTTTTGAGGCAACGAAAGAAACAACTAATGGACTGAGATTTCCAGTAAGACGTTATCTCCAAACAAATTTTCTATGTCTTATGTTTCTGGATAGGTTATAACAAGATTTGGAAGGCTCTAAACACAATACTTACATACTTAACTGCCTGTTAAGTCGTTGCATGAACCAAACGCCTGTATTCTGCTACTGTTTATTCTATAAAAAACATTTAGCCCACCACCCTAAAAACATTCTAAGAAATACTTTTAAGTCTCCTGCCAAAAGTTCTGATGATACTGTTTTGTTGTGTGCTGGGACACTGTCTCTTACTGCCTTGTCTCGCCCTTCTCTTTCCCCGTGGAAATTTTTTAGGCCTTACTTTGAGATTGCCCATTGTCTACATTAGAGCCTTCAAAGATACTGTTGTGTATTAGCTGCTGGTTTGTTAAGGAAAAATGTTCTCTTGCTTCAGGTTTTGGTGATAGAGCCAACTAAAGTGTACCAGCCTGCGTATGTTTCAATCAACAATGAAGCAGAAGAGAGATCTCTGTCTTTGTGGCATGTCTCTCCCACTGAAATGGTAAACCTACGAGCAGATGTTTTATGTATTCTTATTCATTGTGCCTAAAGTAAATTTTTTTACCTGTAGATTTTGGAGCACTGTAAAATAATTTAAAGTCTGGTACATTTCTGTGATGTACAAGCTTCAATATCTCTTTTGTGCAGATATGGAAGTTGACTTTTTACAGAGAAAATAAAAGGAGGGGCTATGATTAGAACTCAAATGTTTTTGACATTTCATGTTCAGATTTCACTTATCTTGACCGTATCTCTTAGAAGTGCTTGGGCTATTTGGTCTGCTCATAATATTTCTCATTAGAATGGTGTGATTTTTATTAAGTTGCAGCTTAAAGCAAGATTAAAAATAAAGATAAAACCCAGTGTTGTGCTTAATGTTTTAGAAATGTTGAAGTTTTACACTTATAAAATTAGAAATTAGAAAAAATGGCAGCCTTTGACAAATAAGTGTCAAGAGATGAAATATTTGATATCTTGGCTTATTGGATAAGGCAGAGCAGACTAGGAAAGTAGTAGGCACAGTTTTTGACAGTGTAATCTCCTCAAAGTGAGAAGTAATTTCAGTTTCACATCAAAAGACTTGAAATCTGGAATGTATTTCAGCACTCCTTCTTAATATCATAACATAGGAGGAGAATGGACTAAAAATGTAGAGAGGCAAAGTATGGAAGAGAAGCATGAGGAGCAAGGGAGGACCACATAATTACCTGGGTCTTTGAACTTCTTTTACAGTACATTGTCCTAATTTCACCACTTTGAGTGAATGTATATTACACAACTTGCTTTATGTAACAAATTATTGGTGCATATCTGGCAATGCTAAATAAGATCCAATACTAGCTAGAGATTTATGGAGGACTATGGGCCTAGGCTCAGGCTGTCCTTTCTCTATTTTGCCTCCAGTGTGTTCCCTGGACCAAAGCTGTTCACTAAATACTTCTTCGAAGGGTGTATGAAATTTCCTTTCTCTTTGAACTTAGATAAGAGCAGGTCATGGCCTGTTCAGTGTTTAATATGAAATGTTGATATATTGAGTCAAAATACAATGTTTGGTAAATTGTACTTCCAAGAAGTATCCTTCAAATTAAATTTGATTTTTTAAATCAAATTAATTTTTCATGAGGAAATGCAGCCTTTACTTCCACCTTACGCCATTTATATTAATTTTCCTCAATTGAACAAACCAGCAATATATGGCCTTTCTTTACCTATACATCAATCTTATTTGAAGTTCGGCGGGGAGAAAGGAAGAAAGGACAGGAGACATATTTGAAAAACTTTAAATTGCTTACCATGCTATGATTTTGTTTTCAATAGCAAGTCAAAATTAAACTGTGGTTGATTATAACTCTTTATTCTTTACAGAAACAGATTCACGAATGGAATTTTACAGCTTCTTCCATTAGGGGAATAAGGTTGGTATGTCAGAAAACAGTTAAATGTGGTTTTGTTTATGTTTTATGTTACCCTGAAGTGAGAAATCTGGATTCTGACTTAAATCCCTGCTATGCATTGCCTATTACAAAAACTTGTTCTGTCCAATGTGCCTTGAAATGTCAACACAGAAGAGTTTGCCTTTCCACGCATGGGCAGACCTGTACATTTCTCATAGGAGTACACGTTTAAGGGATATGTGTGGGCATGTGTATTCTCTGCTAGACTTCCTTGTTTTCAGTTTTGTACTGGCTTTTTATATTTTTTTCTAAATTTTTCAGTGAAGTTATTTCCATCTCTGCATTTAAAAACATGGAGGGCAGAAGGGAAGAGGAGCCCTTAGCTATTCTTGCTTCCTTCCATAAGTGAGAGAAGGGCTTGTCTGCTTTCCTTTAATAAAAAGGTACCATGGTATCTTGTTTTCTGTTTGGAATTCAGAAATGCTTCTGATATGGCTCTGTCTAAAAAACTACTGGCTAAAAGCTTGGATTATTAGAGAAATGTTAAATGAGACATGGACATAGCGTGTGAAAGAATTCTTGACCTGGAAGGAGACTGCTAGTGGAGTTTCTCAAGGATTAGCCTTTGAATAGTTAAAGTAGTTCCATTTTGTGATTCCTAGATTAATGGCAACAACTAGTCACAAGTAAATTGGTCCAAATTTAGTAGAAAAGATAGAATATTATATAGATAGAACAGGATTGTTCTGAGAACTGAAAGGTTAGAAAAGAATCACATTTGATATTAACTGCAAGATACATGACTACATTTAGAGCTAATCTCTCTATTTTATGTTGGGCTGCTTTGCTGCCAGAACGGGGAGTGGCAGAGTACTAGGAGATTAAAAACCTGAAACCTGTCTGTACAGTTTGGGAGTGTGTCTACGGTATTCTGTACAGCCTGCATAATGCAGAGAGAGCTAAGAACCACAGAAGCCCGTAAGCACATTAATTTCTAGGTGGACTTCTGCCTTCTCTCTGCATTCATGAGTCATGATGTTGGAGGATCTGGCCTTTCCAGGGCTGTAAATGGCTGTTGGCTGGGGCTGCTTGTGTTGAGTGCATAAGCTTAAGTGCTTGAAAAACTCTGATTCAAGTACAAGTGTAAATTCAGATTCCTAATGAGTTCTGTAATTTTCAAAGCATAGAGATTCTGGGCTGTAATTTTGACCATAAGCACCTAAGTTTTAGGTGCCAAGTTTATCTTCTCTGAATTTGTATAATTTGCTTAAGCAAATAAGCTCAGTGCAAAAGTATTTCTGTGAATAAGGTGAGTAGTGATTGCTATGAAAGCCTACAGTTGTGGATTTGGGCATAGATTGTACCATAACTTTAGTATTTTCTTCTAAAAGAAAGTGGGGTTTGGTTTAAACGAATTCAATGTGATATTTTATTCTACTACTCCAGTTCATTGTGAGTGAATGTGAAGTTGTCATTACTGAAATCTCTGGAGCTGTCTGAGTATAACTCATCATAACGTTTCTGAAATGCATTAATTACCTTCAGTCAACATGTTACACAGACATTAATCTTTAAGAAAGATAATTTTAATTAAATGGAAGCAAGCAGTTTATTTTGATT
Source organism: Nycticryphes semicollaris (assembly GCA_013400055.1). Lineage (NCBI taxonomy): Eukaryota > Metazoa > Chordata > Aves > Charadriiformes > Rostratulidae > Nycticryphes > Nycticryphes semicollaris. The sequence goes on along the minus strand of VXBJ01003310.1, from coordinate 55,749 downwards.
CTTAATCACTGCTGGGGATTACAAAGCTCGAAGAGGCACTCTTTTTAAACTTAGTGGAAATAGATGCTTGCTTTGTATGTGACAACTTACGAATGCTACATTTCTGCAACTGCATTAGTTAAAAAAAAAGTGGCCTCTGTTAATTTATACGCTGTCAAAACCCTTACCTTGCATTGATGCTAACCCGTTCATCTTACATACTATGTGTTACTCTGTTTATAATACAGTATTATTACTTAGATATTGTCTTGTCTATCCTATATTTACCCTTGGAAGAATCTTTTTGTTTTGTTGCTTAGTTCTCATGTCAGGTATTTTTCAACCTTCTGCCTTCTCCTAGAAATTGTTTAAACTAGAAATTGCTAAACTAGAAATTGCTGTAGCTTCATATAGAATGAAGCTACAGAAGGGCATAGTGTATTTTCACCTATTTCTCAAAAACTCTTCTGGCAAAATTCTAGTTTTTTGGAACATTTGTCCAAACGATGCTCCAGCAAGTTGGCTTTGCAACATGCCACAACTTTGCTACAGTCTACTGTCATGTATTTTAACCAACTGACTCTACAGAGGCTAAGCAAAATCTGAGAGTTTAAGTAATCAGATTAGACAAGAATCTAAAAATTATGAAAAAGCCTTAACCAGCATAAAAACTTGGCATTTTTGAAGGATAATACTGAAATGCAAGTGTTTGGAATAAGAGATTAATTCCTAATTTACTTTCATATTGATATTACATTTTATGATCTCTTCACTTCTCACTTCAGTGAATTTAGATGGGATATATATGACACTGGTAAGACAACAATATGCAATAAATTTTCCCTTTGTCAGAGTTATTGCTGCAGTTCGGAGTAAATATTGTTCATCCTGAAACTTGTTTATCAGTATTAGGTCCATAAAAAGTATATACTGTGAAGGATCTCATACCCTGGAGGTATCTCCCAGTTCAGTTTTACTGTAGGAGTAATGAAATTATAAAAATCAGAAGTACTTGTCAAGCTTAAAAGAAAGATTTTCCTGATAGCTAAGATCAGTGTCATAGCAATTCATTTTCCACAGAGGTGTCATCAAATACCAAGAAACCTGACATATCTATGTAAAAATGGAAGGGGACATGAAGAACAAACAAACCACAAACCACTTCAGATAAACGAATATTTTACCAAAGTAAGCAGTAGCATAACCATTTACCAAACTGGAGGTAGGATTATAGGATATATAAACACACTCAAAGCTTCTAGCTGGAAGAAAAATAAACATAATTGTATACTGCCTCTCTGAGGTAATTAACTGTGAAAAAGGTGTATGTTTAGTGTTTGTAATTGAAAAATTCTTTCTTGTTCTATTTCTTCTAATAGTAACATCCAAAATAATCTTTTCTAAATATGAATTTTACAGCATTTCCAAGTTTGATGAACGATGTTGTTTTCTTTATGTCCATGACAACTCTGACGACTTTCAAATCTACTTTTCTACAGAAGACCAATGTAGTAGGTGAGTTCAGTTTGTGTGAGTATTGCATGAGATCTATTTCCTAAATGGAATTGACTTAGTAAGTTTGAAACCTGACGTTTTTGCTTGAGAAATTATTATTTAGTTCTCC
>VXBJ01003310.1:42763-54125 GCA_013400055.1 Nycticryphes semicollaris | reverse complement strand
TTTTTTTTTTTTTTTTATTCTTGATGAAGAAGCAATGGGCCAAACGTAGTGATATTTAAGGTGATGAGAACAATGTCCCATTACATTTTTGGCTGGTTCTCATCCATTTATGTACAAGTCATTAAATCTGAGACTTAAGCAGCTTATTCTAATTTGTAACTATTGTCTTCTTGTTCTGTGTCTTGGCCATGTCATGTAAGTTACTATATTGGTTTAGGTTCCCTTATGTACCTGTTCCATTTTGTTTAAGTAAGAACAACTAGATGTCACAGATTCCTTTTACTGTCTGTGCCTGTATTCAGATATTTTCGTTGTCTCTAAACAGTAAGGACGCTAACTGAATTTCAGGTCTAAATCTTTACAGACCAAATTCTTCCTGGAGACTGGTATCTGGCATATAAACCTTCTGAATGCAGTAGATTTGTTAATACACTTAATATTTGGGGTTGAATGGTATATTTATTTTTCTTGCAGTCATTATTATTTACATATTTCATGGAATAAACTCAGATTAAAGAAAATTATTATCTCTGCAGAGTGCAGTGCATAAAACATAAAACCCACTGAAATTAATGTTACCTGGTCAGCCTTAATTTGGAATTGTAATTTGTGTGTTATGAAACATGGTTGTATTTTTTATGCCTTATTCAGTGCACAACAGGAATCTGTCGCAGCGATATGTGTCTCTTAGTGAGAAAATATTTTGTAATGCTTTTTAATAATTGTGAATCTTTTGTTACATAATTTGGAAAAAAGTGAGTGACTTAGGCAGGGAACTACAGGAAAAGATGGTCTTGTACTTAAGGATTTCTGTCCCACAGAACTAGATGACATGAGTTAAAACTCTGTTCTTCAAAACAAGTTACTGCTTTTGTATTCTTGACTTTCCAGATACTTGACCAAAAGCCACAAAATCTGATTTTCAGAAATACTGAGTAATCACACTTGCAATCAAAGTCCATAGGAACATTTAAGTTAAACTGAAAGTAATAGAATTCTCATCACTACACAGGAGAATCACCCAAGATGATGTTGCAAATTTAGCGCTACTGAATTGAACGACTGAAAATCAATATTTCATTTTTTAATATCTAAACTCTTCGTCTAATTATATTTGTAGAGACAAGGCCATTCTAAGCATGTTCCGTCAAAGTATACAGCAGAAATATTTAAGATGGATCGATCAAGGTTTTACTATGCAATTACAATAACAAGCAAGTATTGGGTTCTGCTACAGCAAATAAAATATTATAAATAATTTATCTTCTCAGAGTCTGTTTAATGTTCTTCGTCATTTAAAATAGGATAAATATGGAGAAAGTACGAAATGAAAGAAACCTATGAAGATGCTAGTCAGTTTATTAGCTTGAAAGCAAAGCCCAACTTGCAAAAAAATCTGTTTAATCTCCTTCCAAATGGATATTTTTCTTTGATCCTGTGCTATTTATTGCTTTTTTAGATTCTGTGGATTGGTTAAAGAAATTTTGTCTGATGCAGTTGGCAGTAGTCTGGAACTAGAAGGAGAAATAGATGGAGATACACTGGAGGTATGTCAAGGATAAAAGATCCAAGAACTCTGAAACTTGTTCTCTATCTTCCCTGGACTTTCGTATCAGTATGCTCAAAAGATAATAAATAGCATTTAAACTCCTTAATTGCATATGAAACTTCAACTCTTATAAAGCTATTTGTGAAATGAGACCATTACTACTGTAAACGGTATAAATCCTTAATAAAGGGGATTACTGATCTTGTAGTTATGTTGCAAACAATCTGTAGATGAGAATCACATCAGCTGGATTAAGTGGATAAAAAAGATATTAAATAAATTCTAGGAAAAAGCCATTTAGCAAATGGACTTCCATTTATCTAGCTGGTACCTGATACTATTGCTACTCCAGGTAATTTCATTTTATAGGCTTTTTCTGTCAAAGAGGTTTGCAGATCTTTAGCATGAGATTAATCCAGCATCCTTTTTACTTATCACTGAAACACCCAAGTTAGGAACGTAGTAGCTTTAGGCTTTCTTTATAATCAGTACAGAGGGAAAAAAACCAACCCACCTTTTATGAGCGCTTACGTTACGAGTAGGTGAATCCATGTCTTCGTAAGACACACGGCTTCATAGCAAATGTCCAGATTTGTAGCACTGAGTACATACCGTGTGCTTCTGTTTGTTTTTAAATCTAAAAAGCCATCATAAAAAGTAGGTTGTTACTTTTATTTGTGGTCAGGCAGATTCAGTCAATCAAATATTAAAGCCCTACTGTGGTTTGAATTGGGTACCTTTCTTACCATATCTCATTCCAGCCAATCTCTTAGGCTTAGGATTCAGAGCAGCTCTTTATGATAGTGAACCTTTTGTAGTACCTGAGGCTTCAGAAGAGGATGAAAAAAATAAAGACCTTCCACTGTATTGTTGAATGTAATTGCATACGGTAGGGAAGATGAGATTTTGCCCTGAAGTTTGTGCATAGTGGCCACAGAATTCTCTACTCAAGTGGAAAGGAAAACATATGCACATCTATTAGGCCCAGCTTAATACACACATCTGTGGTCTTGGCATAAGGTCAGGGTTCTGCCTTGGCAAAGATAGGGTATTATCTATAGCTGCAGATTTACATTGCATACTTCTGGACTTAGCTAATAGCAGGGATATCTCCAAACAACACACACACAGAATCACGGGGATTGGAAGAGACGTTGAAAGATCATCTAGTCCAATCCCCCTGCCAGAGCAGGAACACCTAGATCAGGTCACACAGGTACGCGTTCAGACAGGTTTTGAATGTCTCCAGAGAAGGAGACATAGTTGAGGAGACTGTGTCTATTCAACTGTATAATAGTCTTTCATAGGAAGTGAGCTCACCATGGCTTGAACCCTTTAGAACCTGAACTGGAAAAAGCACTTGAGAATGCACCACAGGAAAAATCTTGCATGAATCAATGACATAGGGAGAAATGACTACAGAAATTAATTTAAGCTGTTTCATTCCACATATCTTGAAGTTCCCACAATTATCCTTGTACTCGCTGTCTTAGGTCAGGATATTAAAACAGAAATCAAGCACAGAAGGGAAGGATTCATTTGTTTAGCTTATAAATGAGCTAAGATACTTAATGTCTTTCTGCAGCCTGGGATCTTACATTTAAGAAGAGATAGCATGGAAAATGCAGCTTTGTATGATCTTGATGAGCTTGACAAGCACAGAGAAAACTCAAGTTCTTGCTGTTAATAAAACAACTTTATATTTGGGGAAGAGGAAGAAATAACCTTGAGCATAGTTTTGGGGAAGAAAATCTGATTTCAGTCTGAATTTTTGTGAGAATGTTGTCCCAAGGGGTTGTATGTTTTGAACTGTGACAGTATTTGAAAGCAACTACACTTTAGATCTACAGCCGAGAAGGATTTGGAGGGGTAGTGAATGTGGCAGTTTTCTACCTTTGGGTATTCACTTCTGGATATTGATAGAATATAGAAAGAATTTCCTATGACTTTAAGAGGACCTGCTGTGCCGCAAATAGGATACCCTACAGATCAGACCCTGCCCTACTGTGTTCATACAGAAGGTCAGCTATGAACACTTGTTTACTCATACCTAATGGTTGAATTGCACGTCCAGTGGATCACATATTCAGACTTTTGGCAACCAGCAGTGATTTTTTCAATCTTTACAGGCGTTAGCAAGAAAGTTGGTAAATGTGAAGTTTCATCAGGTATATACAAGTCTATTAAACTGTCTACTAACTAGCACTGAACTATAAATCTCAATGATTTTCACATATTGTAGGACCCAGACTAGAGAACTTGTGTTCCTCCACAGTAATTGTAGAGTTGGCTTAGAACCAGTCTGTTGCAGATAAGGTTGCTGTCAATCTTAAATTCTGCAATGTGACTGCTGTCTTTTTTCTGCACAGTTTTATGTCATATGATAGCTGTGAAAGCTGGATGTGCTCCTATCAGAGAACCTGACAAGTTTTACATATGGCGTTTTGGGTCAGTTATGCCTATCGTGTAACAGGATTATGTTATGAACTGTGAAGTGCTGAAACATGGGAAATGAAACTGTACTAAAGCTGTGCTAACTCAAGTTTAGTTCCACTGAGCAGAATATGCTGTTAGGATAAACGACAGACGTTTTTTCTTTGGCACCTTCCATCCCGCAAGCATGAAACTTGCCATCTTTGCTGAGGAGAAGGGGGGCTGGGAGGGGTGTCAGTGACACATGGGCATTCCTGCACCAGAGCTGCAATATGCTGGGAAGACACTTCAAAGAAATAGATCTCAAAGTTGTATTCTGTACAAGAAAGTCTTATTGGATGAAGCAGAAAAAGTGATCGTTGACAGGAAGGTCAATAGTTACGGCCATTGTAAAAAGGTTTTGGGCTTTTTTAATAGAGAATTCACATGAAGCCACAGAGAATACCCTGCAGTTCTCCCATATAAGACGTCCTCTTGGATTTGGAAAGATACTACAGGTCTGTGTACTCCTGATAGTACCTGAGGGTATGAAACAGTCTGATTCCTTAGCTCTTGGCAAAAGTGGATTTTCGGTATCCTTTATGAGTTACCTGATTTGAATCAGCTGTGTGCTGCTTAACCCAACTTCCGTAAGAAATTTGGGTTTATTTAGTGTCTGGGGTATGCTTTCATTAAGCATCACTCATCAATAGGCTTTTTCACTGACATTTATAGTAGAGAGCTCTGTGATAAGATCACCATATATGAGACAAGTCCATAAGGTGATGTAAATTAGTGTAGCTTTACTGAAGTCAGTGAACCAGCAGTGACTTATTCACAGAAGTATCACCCAGCATGTTTCAGCAGGAGTGGAAACCACCATTTCATATATTTAATCATCCTTGGAGAAGATGAACATTTTTTTTGCCTTTTGGAAAAGCTCATAATGAGAGGAATATGTCAGAAATTAATTTTGCTGTGGCTAAGCTCAAGTGAGAGTATAGGGTCTTAAAGCACTGTCCTTCCACTGTAATGAGAATGTCACTTTTATCTATTTACTAAGCATTGGTTTCAAAATTACATGCTATGTTCCATGCTTTTATGTGTTCTGAAGGCTCCCTCAGCAATTTTTAGAGGTGATTCCTCAATGTGTTCTTCTGACAGCACTGCTTCATTGCATTTGGTTTAACGTGTGTTCCTTGCTTGAGTGAACACATTTTGAAGCTGGTTTGGGAAGATTGTTTTGTAAAGCAAGTTACACGGAAATTGTGTTAAGCATCAGGCTGGTGGGTAACCTACCATGCCACAGCTCCACCACAGTAACTGTGCTGTACTAATTCAGTATAGTACATAAATGTTATTAAAGCTCTCTGTAATGTCAAATGTTTGTGATAACAATTTGAGTTCTGCTTTATCTTTTCTGTTTGCAGTATGAATATGATTACGATGAGAATGGTGATAGGGTAGTTCTAGGGAAAGGTACTTACGGAATAGTTTATGCTGGAAGAGACCTTAGCAATCAGGTCCGAATTGCCATCAAAGAAATACCCGAGAGAGACAGCAGGTGAGACCTAGTTTATTGTTGTATATAAATTACTACTGAAACTGCAGTTGTTTGCTGGGAATTTTGCTCCTCTTAGCATGTATCTCTATGTGGTTAATTTATAAAATCCCAAACTTAAATTATTATTTCCTTGTAGTATTCAACACTATCATTTTGAGAATAAGGACTTTGTATTATTTGGAAAAGATATATGTATAATAAATAACACAGTTTGATAATCTATATCATAAATTCAAGAATAATATATTTTAGCTTGTGGTTGTATAAAATTTATATTCTTTTTGGGGAGGGGGAAAAGCATAAAAGGAGTTTTGGAGGTAACAGACGGTACTATGTAACGATACAAAAGAAAGCCACCTATACATTTTTTGAGAGTGTGTTTCTCCTTAAGGGTTCTTCTGAGATCTACCTCTCTCTTCTCTACTTTTTCTAAGTAGGCAGCCATTCACTGCATTTTGAAGGTCATGGACAAGAAGTTTGCTGAGAATTGGATCATTATTCCTAAAATCTGTTCTGTTTGCAAACTAGCATTCAACCTTTTCCTGGAGAATGAGATGCTCCTTGATTTTATGTTTTTATTTTTATTTTTTGAATAGGTATTCTCAACCTCTTCATGAAGAGATAGCACTGCATAAATATTTAAAGCATCGGAACATTGTCCAGTATCTCGGATCTGTTTCAGAAGATGGATACATTAAGATTTTTATGGAGCAGGTGCCAGGAGGTTTGTATCATTCTGAGCTTAGTCTCTCAAAAGAAATAAAAGCAATTGGGACTTAGTGAAAACCTACAGATGTGCACTTAATATGTTTGCATGTTGTGTATAGCATTTCTAATTGAGATGTGAACTACAGGTGGCATTCCTCTCATATAAAGAGTAAATTTGAAGTGTACAGGTCCTAGTACCCTCTCTCCTTTCTATAACAATTATAAACCTAGAGAAAAGTCATTAGAAGTATTTGGTGTCAAATACTTATGTGGAGTTAGAGCTATCTAGTCCATTTAGCCTCAGCATCTGAATGACTGAAGCTTTTAGGGTAGATGCCTGTTAAGCAGTTACACTGACTGAGCAATTAAGTATTATTTCGTAATTGCTATATACAAAGCCCTGCTATTTCCTAGGTAGACTGGAGATAAAAGGTAAATACTTCCCTTGCTCATAACTTCGAGTTTTGCTCCTCTAGCCTTCTGTACATCTTAATATGTGAATTCTCTCTGTATCCTCTCTAGGTTATATTTCTATCTCCCTTTTGCTATTTGCTCTTCAGTGCCAAGTATGCGTCAGAATGCGTGTTAAATTCTTGTATGAATATGATTTGCAAAAATAAATTAAAAAAAAAGAAAGCCAGGGGAAAAAGTTCAGGTTTTCTAAGAAAGATACAGACACAAACATTCAAAGTGTAATTAAATACATCTGGCATCTGGGGCACAGAAAAGTTTTTTTGGTTTTAGTGGTTTTTTTTTTTTTTTTTCAGTTCCCATGACCTTTGCATCTGAAAGCTGAGATGCTCTGACATGTATGATGCATGCAGATGTGATGAGTTTATGCCAAGACTTCTATTTGTTTTCCTGCACTTACTAGAAGTATCAGCTGGTGGTGTTTACATGCCTTTTTTTTCCTGTTCATATACGCACAGTAGAGTATGCGGTGATTAGTCTCTAATGTCAAGATATTATTGAACCAATTCAGATACTTTAAACTCTGCAGCCAGCCTTAGAAAGGAACCAATTGTTCAGATTGTGTAAGACTGAGGAAACTACACTTCAGAAAGCTGCTGTTGTGAACTGAAAATCCCTTTAGTTGAATTCATCTGGAATTAAGTAGACCTACTGAATTTAGTTTATTATGAGCAGAAGAAGCAAAACTGTCTTTATTTTGCCTCATAATTAAAATATTTGTGTTATTTAATAAAAGATTGCATTTATTATGAGTAGAGGAAGTGTGGATGGACCTGTCTCCTACTCTAAACATCCATTACTTGGTGTCTTTCAGGATCTTTCTTTCCTTGTCTTTAAATATTTCCAGAAGTTAATCCTGAATTTGCAAGGAAAATACTCTTTCCTTCCTTCTTCTCCCCTCCCTGTCTCAAGTAAATCAGCTTCTCTTTGCCCATGGATGATATGGGTCATGAAGCGTAGTGCATAACATCATACAGTGTTACCTTTAGTCTTCATTTCATGGCTACTAGTCTTACTCCCAACAGTTGTTAGACTAAAGGTGAGAGAGATGCATCCAGCCCTGTCATAACATTAATTCCTTTCATGGAGGTGGAGGCTGAGCTGACAAGAAAGAAATAACCGATCAAGAGCACCAGCAAATTATTTACTTCAAGGGGTCTAGGAAGAATTTGGCTTCATTATAAATACTGCATTTCTCCTGTATTAGGATATTAAACTAAGGTTTAATTCAAACTTAAATGTTTCATGTTAATTTGGGGATTTTGCTATCATGACATTTCTTAACTCTTGTAGGCAGCCTTTCGGCTCTCCTAAGATCTAAGTGGGGCCCAATGAAAGAACCTACAATTAAATTTTACACCAAGCAGATTCTGGAAGGTCTTAAGTATCTCCATGAGAACCAGATTGTACACAGAGATATAAAGGTAAGTTTTCCTATAGTCTGTCTTGTACGATTTGCTTTTTGTCTTACTTGCTTCAGTTAGTTTTACTCTAACCTGAAGCAGAATTTTTAATAGGATTTCATGGAAGCTTAAAACAAAAGGAAAGAATAAAACAACCCCTTCTCTCTGGTGCTCCTGGAAAATTCCTTTGTAGAAAGGTATATTATAAAGATAACCGCAAGCTTGAAGGAGTATTGATATTGGGATTTGGAATCTGTACTCATTTTTGTCTCCCCTCCCTGCCCGCCCCCTCCCCGTCTCTCTCCTCCAAACCACAGGGAGATAATGTTTTGGTGAACACCTATAGTGGTGTGGTAAAGATATCCGATTTTGGTACTTCCAAACGGCTAGCAGGAATCAATCCATGCACCGAAACATTTACAGGTAAGGCTACTTTAGCAGCATTTATAAGGGGTTTGATTATAGATTTAGAGTTAGACCCAAGAGGTGCCTTAGATTTGCCATGAAAACATGGTTAGGTTTCTGTTTTCAGAGAAGAGTGAAGGTTTGCTATCTTTCTTTTTCTTTTAAATGTAATTTTTTTCCATTTTTCCTTTTTTTTTCTTAAACTCATCAAATGTGTTGGGTTAACAGTTTTATTCTTTTTCATTAAGTAGCAATTGATTTGCTGCAATTAAATCTGGAAACACTTGAATACATCAACTTTTTCATTTAATAATCTTGATATTAGTAACTCATGCATGCACATTTATTTGAAGTATGGCTAAAAGTGCAGAAAGCCAAACACAAACTTATAAATACTTTCACTTTTGATGCATAAATTATAAAACCAAACCGACTTGGCTAACTTGGTGTTATCAGCAGTAAAAAGCCCAGTTTACATAAAAATACTAAGCTCGTACGTTACTGAAAAGCTTTTATGTACGAAGTAGTAAAAACTTGCAATATTCCGGGAAAACAAAATTTTCTGAGTAACAGCTGAAACTCCACATTGAAAAATGAATACATGGTCACACAATGACTCATTTCTTTGTATCAGTGGAGATGTAAGTAATGTGATGTTTTCACTTGCTATATGGCTTTATGTGTAGGCTGATACTGGCTCATACTGGCCTGCAGTTTAAGTGAATGGTACACAGGTAGTCATCAGTCCTGTGAAAGAAGATAACAAGCTCCATTTAAGTGATGATCAAGGCTTCCCATTACCTGTCTGGTGGTGAGTCTGCAGTGCCTCCAGCTTTCTTGAAAAGGAAGCCATGAGAATAAAATCATTAAGGTTCTGAAATAACTTGCCTTTCTAAGCTTTTTTAACACATTATTAGCAGAGCTTGTGAATTGGAAACTCAGCCTATGTTACACCATGATCTGAACATGATACATGATGTCTATATCAGTATCTCATGAGATCAACATCTCCTCAGGTTGCAGGCATTTGAAAGCAGTAAAGATTTTAGTTAGAATCAAATTAAGTTAGGAGTCCTTTAAAGAGAAGAAAAACAATATTAATTGTGCAGTTTGGAATCGTAAATGCAGCATTTTAATATTTTGTTAAGAATGAAGAGCTCCCAGAAACAATCGCTTTTAGTTTATAGATGCTACAGCAGGTACATACATAAATGACATGTCTGAACAGAGATGATTAAATGCTGGCTTCTGAAACATTCTTTTAAGGAGATTCACCATTTTTTCCAAACAATTCAAAAACAGTTTTCTCATGAATCATCTTGCTGGATGGATAATTCTCAAGTATGTACATGTCTCTTGTGGTATCTGAAAAGAATATTTTCTGGTTTTGCCTGCAACATTTGTCCTTGCCATTTTTGTTAGAACTGGTTCAATGCAATTAGACTCCATGGGGAAGAGATGCACTACTACATGGTACGATGTGAAGCTATACTGTGCTTCTTATTTCTACAGGATATTCTGGAAACGTGAAGTATAAAAAGAGGTTCATAAAGTAAAAGTTGAAGTCATGGAGGAAGACTCTTTTTTTGTTTATTAAAAGTCATAGTCCAAAATTAAATTTTGGCCCAGGAAGCCACTATCATGGCTGATTGGTATTATGGTTGGAGCAGATACTAGGGGAAAATCATTCTGTCATTGCCTGTGCTTTACATATTCCTTAATGGCTTTTTAGCAACTGGTTATTATTAGAGATGATGTATGGAGAAATGGTATCTGAAGAAAAGTCACCTCACCAGGAGGTAAATCTTTCCTTGTGCCCTTCCTCTTTGTTCCCTTGCATGTCTGCAGTCCTGTTTGTTCCTCAGATACGTAATTTACCCTCCGAATAAATAGTTCTCATTTTGGATTTAAAATCAGCAAACAGGTAGCTATAGTCCAGAGGGCCTTAAAGTATCTCTTGCAATTTCGTTTGTTCCTTAACTCAATCCATAAATTCTGTGGCTTTTAGACATTAGGTAATACAATGACATGACTGAAGAACCAGAATTCTAGTGGTTTAAACGCTATATCCCTCCACTTAAGACACACAGCCTGAGGGGCAAAGCTGTGGCTGGAACTTTTGTTCTACAGGAGTCACGTTTAATGAACACAGTTATATGCAATCCATGTTATCTTCACCAGATGTCCTTTACTTAATAGTTCACAGCTTTACCACTGTGCAATTTTATTGTGTTCTTAAGAAGAAAATTACTTTAATTTAAAGATGTCATAACAGAGCTGGTAGGAATTTGTGTGGAGAAAGTACTGTAGTGTTTGGAACACTCAGAGCATCTATTAAGTTTCTGTTGCTGGTGTGGACTGCCTTTCTGACCTCGGTACCGGGAAAGATCATGGAGAAGATCATCCTGAGTGAGCTCTCAAGGCAAGTGCAGAGCAGCCGAGGGATCAGGGCCAGCCAGCATGGGTTTATGAAAGGGAGGTCCTGCCTGACCAACTTAATCTCTTTCTATGACCATGTGACCCGCTTTCTCGATGAGGGGAAGGCTGTGGATGTTGTCTACCTGGACTTTGGTAAGGCCTTCGACACCGTCCCCCACAGCATTCTCCTGGAGAAACTGGAAAATCACGGTGTAGACAAGTGTACCCTCCGCTGGATTAAAAACTGGCTGGATGGCCGTGCCCAGCGAGTTGTGATTAATGGAGCAAAATCCGGTTGGCGGCCAGTCACCAGTGGTGTCCCTCAGGGCTCAGTTCTGGGGCCGGTCTTGTTCACTATCTTTATCGATGATCTGGACAGGGGGATTGAATGCACCCTCAGTAAGTTTGCAGATGACACCAAACTAGGTGGGA
>VXBJ01003310.1:0-42274 GCA_013400055.1 Nycticryphes semicollaris | reverse complement strand
TTTTGTTTGTTTGGTTTTGTGTGGGTTTTTTTTTTGTTGTGTTTTTGGGTTTTTTGGGGTTTTTTTTTGTTTGTTTTTTTGTTTTTTTTTGTTTTTTTCATGTGGTTGGACTCGATGATCTCAAAGGTCCCTTCCAACCACTAAGATTCTGTGATTCTGTGAAATATCAGTGATTCCAAATTGACTTTCATTCCATCTCTACTGTTCTTTTTGTTTATCTGTATTATAACTAGTATTACAGTTAGATTGTCTACAGGCAAACTTCAGATTCAGCTGTTAAGAGCTAACTATAGGCTTAGACAGGCTTCTTTTTTCCAACATGTATAGCTTTAGAAGTATCAAGTGATTTATTTCCCCCCCCCCTTTTTGTGGTGTCAGAAATCCCAACCACATCTGAAAAACTTCCCAGAATTACAATTTCTGATGGGTTCCCTTATTTTTTTCAGTTGTGTAATTGATGTACCTTGATTACAACCTTGCTTAGTTTTGTGTAAAATTGATATTTTTTTAAAAAACATTTTTGTCTTTATTATATTTACAAAAATGGCTTCTTTTTGAAATTCTCTTTCATTTTTCTCATTATAGGTGTAAACATGAAAAATTATACTTGTGACTATCTGTCACTTTGCAGATTTTCATCACCTGTTACATGCATAATCTTTACAATTTAGTGTCTGCAAAAATTGTTTGATATAACTTTGCATTCTGAGGAAGCATTTGGAATATGTGATGAATATAGGTTCAGAGGTTTGAAGCCTTGTATTGGGTGGGGAAGATAATTTATAGGGTAGTTGTTAAACATAAGTTTCTGTCTAGTTTTCAGTGCCGATGTGGGAAATCTCCCTATACAGGTTACATTTGACAATTTTCGGGTTGCTAAGCAGTGCGTTAATTCTCTGTAATAAGAATGAAGACTGTGACACTTGACTATTTCTGTTTGTCCTGACTAGGAACCTTGCAGTACATGGCTCCAGAAATCATTGATAAAGGACCACGAGGCTACGGTGCACCAGCTGATATCTGGTCACTGGGTTGTACCATTATTGAAATGGCAACAGGCAAACCCCCATTTCATGAACTAGGGGAGCCTCAAGCAGCAATGTTTAAAGTGAGTACAGCTTTTTTTCTATAGACTTTATGAATTTTCAAATATTAACTTTTAAGTTTTTAATATTAATTTACTTGGCAGTAACCTTTTGTTATATGGGTTGTTTTGCACAAAGCCCCAGTCTGACCTGTGTTCTTAATTCTCACTGAACGATCCTTCTCTTCTCTAAGATGTATTGCTCTAGGGGGGGAATAATTTATTTTTGTGCTGGAAATAGGTCATGACTCAGAGCAGCAACCTGAAAATTGAGTGAAGACTTATGAAAACTAATATTCTCTACCCTCTTACTTCTGTCATCTCATGCTCTTGGTTTATGATTTCCTTCTCAGCAACCACTCTCTCCAGTGACGACAGCCAAGTTATTTCTGCTCCTTTAAATCTTTTCTTTTTTTTTTTATGAGCCTCCCGCCCAGAGGATCTGTTTGCCTTGTCTTTCAAAGGCCCGGTCTCTGCAGCATGGTGGGAAGCTTTGGTGGAAGGGGGCAGGGGGTGTGTACTGACGGAGTAACACAGTCTGTATTTTACATCCTGAGTCCTTTTGGATCAAAGGTACCTACTTGGAAAAGTGTTGCCTCTAGTACTTTGTTTTTTGTAGTGTATCTGATTTCAAATGCACAAATTAACGCTTGAGAATGCTTAGGATAGTTTTGATAATGTATTTTGAAAAAGTTACTTGTTCTAGCTGTAAAGCTAACAGTAGTGGAAAAGCTATGATGTGATAATGTGTCAAATATGCAGACTGAAAATTCTATTGGCCTGTAGTAGATCGTTAGTAAAATAATGAAGTTTTTGCCTATGCTTCAAAGCCCTCTTTTTTTATAGTGGGGAAAATATCACACCCATAACCTATCAAACTGCTTTAAATTACCAATACTGTTAATTCTTTTGTGTATGCTATTGAAAAGTGTAAGCATTGGTATAATTATTACTGGAATTATGGTAGCAAAATAGGATCTTTATCAGTAAGTATGGAAGAGCTGGGCTGCAGTTCAATATGATCTCTAATACCATGCATCATACAGGGCCTGCCAGTTGTTCCATGCACCACAGGTAAAAGGCAAAGAAGGGGATGGTTATGTATTTTGATGTAGTGATTTCAATGGTATAATATGTCACCTTGGTGCTGTCAACTTGTGACTCTGCATCAAAAGAAGCTGCCTGGGTGAACATGTTTCGGTTCACTAAAGCTTTCCTGAGGGATCCATGGGAAGAGACTTTTTTCCACATTGTTGTAAATGTCAGATACAGTTCTGTTGGCAGATGCCTTTTCATCTTACATATCTGGCACACAGTTGAACTGTTCAGTGAGTTACATGTCTTATTTTTTAGCATAGTTTATTGAACTGTTGGGAAGCTTTAGTTCAGTTCTGGGTGCTTGATGAGCTCTATGTAGGCTCACGAGGTGAGCCCTGGCAGGATTGTGCATGTCCATATATTTTGCCCATGAGCACTTCCAGGCCATAGAGCTGTGTTCTGAAAGTCTCAGAATTGGCATTTTTAAAAATTCATTTCTTGCCCTTCTTTCTTCAAGGATGTGGCAGTTTTTAGTGTTGTTATTGCAGACTGTTAACTGGCTACAAGTCAAGCATGTGTTTTTGTTTTCCATTTCTTGGTTCTGCTGGGACCTGCTTTACACTGCCTCACGCTGGGCACTGGAAATTGCAAACTGTGGTTTCTTTTTGCTGTGTGATAAAAGTAAACAAGCTGGAAGCTAGGTCTCAAGCCAGGAATGAAGCAGGCCAACTGGACAGGCATGTAAAAAGAACAGAATCCTGGTACACTTGGGATATTGAACCTTTGAGGTCTTCACGTCCACATGTGCTCACTCTGTCATGCATAGGGCGGGTGAGGAGAGGGAAGGTCTGAGTCAAGCTGTGCAGTCAGTAGAAAGATTGCAAATGACCAAAGAATTGAACAAAGTAGAGAAAAGGGGGCTAGAGGAAAGGAAACAGAACTGGAAATAAATCCTGGCTGAGTGCACATTATCTTGTATTTCGTCTATGAGCACAGTATGTGTGCATCTGGTGGAAGGAGTGCAAACAAATGACATTAAATGGAGATAAACTAATGTTGCCACAGAGTTTCAGAATGCTTGTGATGAAACAGAGATAAAAACCAGAGACATGTATTCAAATATCCTTGTCCTGGCTTGTACTGGATTTTGTTTAGTACATAAGATTATAATAGCGGCTTGTGACACTGCCCCTGCGGAAGCTGCCTATGTGAGCCTGTCTCCAGAGTGCACAAGAAGGAGTGAGCTGACCACAGAGAGATGTGTCAGGAGGAGCTATCAGAGTGCAGCAAGCAGGTAGCTGTCTTCTCTCTGTGCTCCAAAGCAAAAATCTTGCCAGGCTGAGGGTCTAAGGCAGTGAACCAATATACCCAATTTATAAAACACCGTCCAAAATATGTGCGGGATTTTACAAATCACATAAAGATGCTCTATCAAACAAAGTGAATGTATAGATATTGTATTCTTCCAAAAGGACATCATGTCAGTTTATTTATTCTTTTTATTTATTAAATACATCAATTTAATTGTAAAAGCTAGTAAATTGCATGTGTTAAAAACATTTCATGCAGGAAATACGGAGTGTTGGATGCGCTTAGAGTCATGGTTTGGAAGGTCTTAATGCAGTATTAGTATTTTATGTTCTGCACTGTCATTCGAATAGAAGCTTGACAGCTCAGCATTTTTTGCTTCAGCTTGCATTAAAGCTGAACCACTATTGTGAGTGTCTAATGGTGCCACAGTGCGTTAATGCAGCTGTATAATGAGATTATTTAAACAACTCTTCATTTTAGCAAGCAGCTGGCACTTGTTTAACTGCTGGGCTACTATCTCCCTTGTGGCCACTATTTTTATGCTTGTTCTCCAGAGCCTGTTTTATGTAACAATGCTGACACTACAAGCCATCATGTTGCCAGATACATGCCAGACAGTGGACATGTGTTACACGGCTCTCATTTCACAACATCTATACCAGAATTGGCATTACAGAACATGAAGACAGTGAAAGAGCTGAAAAAATCACTAGGGAGCAGCCTGTAGAAGCACATTTTTCATTACTTAAAGAGTGGGGGGTCTCGTTAAACCCCTGGACATTGTGTGATTTTTTTTTTTCAGTTCAGTGACACTGCAAGGCTAGGGAGGACATCTGGCACAACTGCTGCCGGGGGTGGTGAGAAGGTCTAGCAAGGTCATTGTGAGCATTTGTACAAGAAAATTTGGCAGCAGCAGGAGTAGAACAGGTGCAGACCCCAGGCAGTTGGTGCTAGAGGAGGAAGTTATTCCTGTTCCTGGACACAAATGCACCGGAGGAGTCGGCAACAGAGAGATCTGGTACTGGGCAAGGGTGATGGGAAGCGTATGCAATAGCTGGAGGAATTGCAGTTCTCGATGCTGGTAGAAGAAGCAACACTTGGTGCACTCAGTGTCGATAACGTCCAGATCCCAGATTGCCTGAAAGTAGATGGTTAGATACATCACTAATTTGACATCTGTGTAATACCACAGGGACATTCATGCCATATTTACAATGAAGTAAAACAAATCAGAGCTGTGTCACTTCACTGCTTTGTGTGGGTACCTGGATTGCTTGTCAGTAGTCAGAGTCAGCAAGACTGTGTGAAATCATACTAAGAAAGCTTTAATACATTGTTTCCTTGCAGTTGTTTAGTAAAATTAGTTTGTTTAGTAAAAATGATGTGTATCTGTGTTTTACTTGCAGGTTGGGATGTTTAAGATTCATCCTGAAATTCCAGAATCACTGTCCGCTGAAACAAGGGCCTTTATTTTGCTCTGTTTTGAACCTGATCCTAGTAAACGTGTTACAGCATCTGATTTGCTTAGAGACTCATTCCTGAAACAAGTAAACAAGGGCAAGAAAAGCAGAATTGCATTCAAGCCTTCAGGTAAGGAGTTAACAGCCAAATCCCAGTCAACATCATCATTAAGTGTTATATAAAAGATTGGAATCATTAAGCACTCTCTTTGACTAAGGACATTCTGCGTGCCAGGAAAGCAGCAGGAAGTCAACTGTTGAAATTGCCTGTGATTTGTAATTAGGCATATTTAAATTTAACAATTCCCACAAAATATGGTCACTTGCTTACTTTGTGGTTTGCTTGTTGAAAAATTTCAACCCCATTTTTGCTCTCCCCAAAAAGAAATGCCTCATTTATAGTAAATTAAAATTAGAAAAAAAAGACATTTGGTGAAGACTTTGCAAAGCAATTTCGCACATCAGATTTACAGTTACGTACACTTCAAAGATCTGAGTTCTACAGAGCAGGCAGGTCCTTGGCACCTGAAGCCGTGTTTGGGTCTACAAGGAACAGCGTTTTCAAACTTGCTGTGTAACTTGGAAATTTGGCCCATAAATGCTGAAGCAGTTGTTTTAGCAGATTGCTTTGTTTTATCTGCCTAGCGTGTTCTTCCCCCCTTCAATATATCAGCCACTTTCTCAGTGATAAGATAACAAATCTTAATATAGACCTGCCAAATAAATTGTTAGTGTTGCAAGGAACTGTCCGTTTAAAAACAAGCAGCTGTTGGTCTTGCTGTTTGTTTCCCGTGTCTGCACACACACACACACACGCACGCACTGCCAATGCCCATTCAATTGCTTCCCTTTTTGAGCTCCCCTCGCCCCAAGCAGGGAACATTTGAAAGAATAGAATTCTAAAGGGAAAAACTAGCAAAGAATTTATAACATCTAGCCGAATTGGTTTCAGCAAGGACGTGGGCATCATCCCCTGACCTGAGGAGCATAGAAAACTGCAGTCGCTGCAGTTACACTGGGGTAACGGGACAACTCACACGGCTCAGCCAGGGCAGTGGCAGTCAAGAGCTATTGGCAAGCTCTAACCTTCTGCCTCACAGCAATAATTATCTCCCGTGGCCTTTTCAGCCCTTGCCTGAGGACATTTTCCTGGAAAAAATTGTGTGGCATTAGAAGCTTGCCTTGTTGGCTGCCCTAGGAGCAACAAGCTCTTTGTCAAATACCAGGGGAAGAGCAGCCGTCTTCTGCACCACCTCCCTCCTCCTGCCATCCTCCTTTCTTCTCCTCCTCATTGATGAGGTTATGGAGCTCCTTCAGCTGGCCTGAGGATCTGGTGCTGCAGGGTTAAGCACTGGGCTGCAGCAAGAAGCGAGCTCAGTGGTGGCTGTGGACATGAGCAGAGTGGGGAAATGCTATGAAAACTGTTGGGTGAGGGGAGGGGAAGGCAATATGGCTGCACCTGAGTGTGTGCTTCGCTGTGCCAGAGCTGGGGAAAGCTGTGCTGTCTGCCACAGCCATCTCCAAGGGGAATTTAGGGGACGTAAGGCAGGTCCTGGCCTCAGGTCCTGGCCTGGCAGTTGCCACAGTCTCGCCTCCAGCAGTTCACTCTGTCTCCTCCCTCTACTATTTCACTCGCTGCCAATTTCCTCACTTTGCCTTCGTCTTCCTGTCCTGTTTCTATACCTTTTTTCTTTATTTCTTCCAATAATAAAGGCAGCCCAGAGCAAATCTCAGCCCTTACTCTTGGGACAGCAGCTTTCAATTTCTGTACTGCCGAGACACCTCAAACCAGTTCTCACAAGGTGACATACATTGTTTCACTTCTCTGACTGTTTAACCTTGGCCATTTGAACATGAATCATGTACCATGGAGTATGTCAGAGCTTTCTGAACAACTTTTAACTTATAGCTCTCTCCGCCAACTCCACGTAATTTGTAGCATCAAAAATTTTTGTGATTTTTTTACCTCCAAGGATGCATGCACTCTGAGTTGACAGAATTTCTTGCTTACCTTTTTTGGCACACAGCTGCAAAGTGGCAATCAGGATTACAGCAAGCTCTCAGTATCTGTTTCTTCGTGTCTGCACATTTCTTAACTTTCAAGATGAATTGGAAAGGTACAAGAAATTTCCTTCAGGCTAGTTCTAAGGGAGAGGGTCCTTAGAGCAAGGCAACATGCAAGCAAGGCAGATGCCTGGGGTGTTGGAGAGGGAGCAAATATATGTCCACTGACATGGTTGGGCAGAGGTGAGGAAGGCGGGTAGCAGAGCGCTCTCTGCTTAAAATACAGCTGGTAGAGCAGCTGATGGTAACCTGTTTGTTTGATTTAGGCTCTTAAAACAGCTGTATATCCTGTTGTACCAGTTGTACTACTTCGTGAAACTGGCACCAAGGAGGAATGTGTGTATATATCACGGGATCACAGAATTGTCAGAGTTGGAAGGGACCTCTAGAGATCACCTAGTCCAACTCCCCTGTTAGAGCAGGATTGCCCAGAGCACGTTACTCGGGTCTGCATCCAGATGAGTCTTGAACGTTTCCAGAGAAACGTTCCAGAGAAACAACCCCCCTGGGCAGCCTGTTCCAGTGCTCTGGCACCCTCACCCTAAAGAAGTTTTTCCTCATATTTGACTGGAACTTCCTCTGTTCCAGCTTGTGCCCGTTGTCGCTTGTCACTGGGAACCACTGTGCGTGTGTGTGCAAGAGAGGGTAACAAAATGGTATTTCATATGAGTATCCAGCTGCTTTGCTGTCTTTGGGTTCAGCTGTCAGCTCGTTCACACCTTTTAATGCTTATGTGTATAAGGATTTTGAGTTGTATTGCTGCTTTCTATCAACAAGGCTACTTCTCCCTCACCCATCTTGCAAAATGAGGTCTTGATATCACTGAAGATTATGACAGCTGTTTTAAGCACATTGCCCTTTCCTGTCTAGTTCTGTTACACGTTTGACAATGTCTGTTCCTAGATTACAACCGTAATACCTCCCTCCCACTGCCCGTCTATGGAGAACAGGCTGGCAGTAGCAGCAGTGAGCACGGCTCTGTTTCACCAGACTCTGATGTACAACATGACATGTTTTTTGAAAGGCCAAAGAGATCCATTTCGGAGATTCAGACAAAGCATCCCATTTCCCATTTGCTAAGGTAAAGCATTTGCTCATCTCTGAGAAATTATGTGGATTTAATTCACATTATATTTTTTTCTGAGGGTAATTTTTTCACATAATGACTAGATAAGTGGGTGTTAAAAAGCGAGTTGCATAAGCAAATTACTAGTTAATTTAAATGCTGTTTATATTTAGTCAATGAACAGTGATTCTTTCTACCTACAGTGTCCACATATTTCTGTAGTTTTCCCACCCCGCAGTGAATAAATGTCAGTGTCTTATAGACTTGAGTGGGTATGGATTCAGGAATTGGGAGAATTGTACTCATGAAAATACTCCTGAAAAAATGTGGGAAAGGGTCAGCAGAAAACTAGTTCTGCTGCTCAGAGAGCACAAAGCAGTACTTTCAAATGAGTGTGTTACCGTATGGGGCCACTAAAAATGAATAGTTATCTCAGTCCAGGTTTTTCAGCATTCCTCCCCAAAACTGAACCAGAGCTGGGTAGCATTAATGCCAGCTTCCTAGCAGGATGAAACCAGCCTTTGCTTTTGGCTTCAGTGTGGTTTATGCCAGCTGAGGATCTGAGCCGTCTTCTGTCTCAGAAATAGTGTTTTAATGGTCTGATCAATCCGCTGCTGTAGTTTAACTCACTTTTTAACCTTCAAAGTCTCCCTGCTCGCTTCTGACGGTACTGACTGCCCTGTTGCTAATGCTGAGGTCTCTCTTGTGCCTGTGGCCTGGTTGCTGATACAGCGTGCCTGATGAGGGCTTGGCCTCAGAGGACAGGAGTGCCTCTCCTTCCATTGAGGATTCTGGTCTCTTTCTGCTGCGGAAGGACAGTGAACGCCGAGCGATCCTATATAAAATCCTTAAGGAAGAACAGAATGAAGTTGCTTCCAATTTACAGGACTGTATCGCCCAGGTAATTTCACTTCAGCTCTCCTTGTCCCATGTCAAAAGGAAAATGACAAGCCAGGTAGTACTATTCCTTTTCTGAAAACTAATAAACTAAGGTGCTTTGATTATTCCTTCTGAGTATCTTTAATCTCCGAGACCTGTAACTGTGTGAGCCATTTGCTGTTGACTGAACAGATAGCAAACACCACCTTTTGTCTGCTGCTGGGCTCTTGTTTTTTTGAGGGCCGGGTTTGTGGCATCTGAGGTGAGGTTGGTGGTTTGGGTGGTTTCAATGTTGTATTTTGTTTTGGCTTTTAAGGCTGTGGAAATGCAACAGCAGGTGGTAATAGGTATGAGGGTATATAGGTATTTGGTAACACCTAATAGCAGGTGGTAATAGGTAATAATCTCCTAAGGTAAATTTCTGTAGAGGGAAGGGCTGAGTGGGAAGGTTTAGTGACTGTAAAGAGGAGCAAAAAAAAAATCAGGTGTTTGGTTAAGCTATAGCCAAGCAATGCCACACAACAGGAGCGGAGTTGATTGCTTAAACTTCTCTACTGAGTGCCTGCTTCTAATGCACCACTGAGGTTATCTATTCTCATGAAAACTATGGTATTTCACCAGGACTGCGTTTACATAAAGGGTGCTGACTCCTGTCGCGATGTCTCTGGGCAGACATTGGTCTTGGCACAGACACTTGCAGCACCGCTGGCAGGGTGCTCTGGCCAAGCCCAGTGTGTGCAGCCAGCTCTGCACAGAGCAGGGGTTTGCTTCTCCCCCATGACTCCTTCCCCTCAAACTGCCTCCTGGTGCAGATGGGCTTGCCCCAGACCCTGGGGGCTCCTGTAGAGCTTTGCAGGCCCCAAAGAAAGGCCCACAAACTCAGGCCAGGAAAGCAACTGGAGTAAATTTCTGCTCTGAGCTTAAACTGCAAAACAGCTCATAGTTTTACAGGTGACTAGAATTCATACGGGGAGATTTTGGTTGGAAATAACCAGGGCTCTAAATATTTTCTAGGATAAAGAAGGATTATTTAGTAACAGCAAGTCCTACCTGAGTCTCCAGCTGTTTTGCAACACTGCTGTAATCGTCTCTTTTCCATAATTTCTATAATACGTCTCCCCTTAGCTTTTCATTATACAGGCTGTTGTTCTTACAGGCCCTTGGATAGCTTTAACTGTAGGGGTTATGGACTGCAAATCGTAGAATGAAGACTGCAGTCTTATCACTGTGTAATCTTGGTCCTTTTTCTGACTTATGAGAAATGTGTATATAAACATCTTTTTTTTTTGCCTAAGGAAATCAAATATCAGCATAATTAGATATAAGTCCAGATTCAGCTTATTGAAAGGATAGCATCTAAAAAATGTGGGTGTTTTACCAATTCACTCTGGTCTTTTTATGGAGGAGAGCTGCCCTCTGCAGTACATTGCAGAAACACATCAATATTATCTGGAACCTCTTCCCTTAGTGACAGCCACAGCAGAAATAGACTTCATTTATTTTTTGGAAAATAGCGATTACTATTTAAAAATTTTTAGTTAGAAAATAAAGGCTTTACAGAAACAAAAGTTCTGTGATTTCTGTGCATTAGTGTGAAATGTACATGGGCAAAGCTATAATTTGTAACCCTTAAAATACTGATGCTACTAATTAGATGTTTAACGACTTGGGGAGTTACTTGATAGGCACTCATTATCTTTTCTCCAGAGCTCTGAAGAACTGCAACTTTCAGTGGCCCACATCAAGCAAATTATTGGGATTTTAAGGGACTTCATACACTCTCCTGAGCAGAGAGTGATGGCTTCTACCATATCCAAGCTGAAAATGGATTTGGACTTTGACAGCACATCCATCAACCAGATTCATCTGGTGCTCTTCGGGTTTCAGGATGCGGTGAGTTCCTTGCCTGATGCAGGCCGGGGGAGGAATTCTTCCCGGACAGAGCTCACCCCAGGGGTGAGCAGCTTCCCCACTCTTCCTCACTCCTCTTCCACCTTGTACTGTAGAGGGGCTTGAATGTCACAGTCTGGGTGCAGTTTGAAAGCTCTGTAGCCTAAAACTGTCAAACCTGTTGTGTAGACCTTTAAAGCTGGGAGGGTTTTAGCGACTCGTGCGGTTGTTACTTAAGCAAACTTCAGCTGACTATTGAAAACCAAGGTGCTCTTTCCTAAGTGTAAGCAAATGATTTTTTGCTGCTACTTTAACTTGCTTATTTACTTGTAGGTGAACAAAGTATTAAGAAATCACTTAATAAGGCCCCACTGGATGTTTGCAATGGATAACATAATTCGCCGTGCAGTCCAAGCAGCAGTCACTATTCTCATTCCAGGTAAATCAAAGCAGCTGAAAATAATCTTTTTAAAACAAAACAAAACAAAAAAGGCTGTTGTCATATCAAAGAATTACAGCAAATGGAAGAGTTTAGATGTTTAATCTGTCAGCATGCCATTAACAGCATCCCCTGTGCCACTACATCAAAGGCCCAGGGTCAGAATCTTGTCGAGAAGGGAGTGTTGATCTGGGGGATTAATGCCGTACTTGCAGTACAAGAGCACATAAGGAGGAGATAACCAGTGGTTCTGCACCACCAGTGTGGGCCAACCAGGAAAAAAAAAGAAAAAAAGGAAAAATGAAATTCAGCCCGAGCTGGAGCTTTTCTAGTAAGAAATAAAATGACTGTACAACATTTTAATGACATCCAAGGTGGGTAACCCTGCACGGAGCTGGTTACGTGTTCTGAGAAATGACGACTGGAACAGATGCAGAGAAGGGAGTGCGTTAATAAGAGGAGGAGTAGGATTTCGGCCTACAGATGGGTAGTGGGAAAAACCACCACCACCACTGAAGGGGGAGGATAAATTACAAAGAACTATCTAGGAATAAATCAAAGTCAGAAATTTGCAAGTAGTTTTTAACTCTTTGGCATCCTGAGCACCCCTGCACCCTGGTATGACAGTGTTCTGAGTGCACTTAATAATGGTGAGCCCTTTCAGCCCGCAGTTGCTATGGCTTTTAAGCCAATTTGGCCAACTTTTTTAGGACTTTGTTTGTGGGAGAAGAATGCCAGTTATTTTCTGATGGGAAGGGTGGCCACCTGCAGCAAGTTCTGAGAGAACTGGAGGTTAGGAATGCTACCTGGAAAAGAGGAAGGCTTTGTAAACATTTTGGTCCAGAACATAAGGGGAAACAACTTTTTTTTTTTTTCCTTTTTAAAAGAAGGTTTCTCATGAATACATTTTATTAACTATCTTATAATAAATTTAATAGCAAATTTATTATTCATCTCTGCAGCTGTCATCTACAGCTGCCTACCTGTACTGGTATGCAGCTGAGCTGTTACAGTGCTACTCGTTTTAGAACTGATACCAGAGAATCTGTGGTCCAGCTCCCACCGGGCTTTGCTGCTCCCCTGCTCAGGATTGTGAGCAAGCACATGGTGCAGGCAGTCACTTCCTCAGCTGTAGCCCTCAGTAATAAAGAACTCTAGTACCTCTGAAGCCAGATTCGTCCAAAGACATTCTTACACTGTTTCACTTTCCCAGAGCTTCGAGCTCACTTTGAGCCAGCGTCAGAAACTGAAGGTGGGGACAAGGAAGGCGATGAAGCAGAGGACAGTTACCAGCCCACTGAAGAAAACGGGGCTGAGGATCCCACCGTCACATCAGGAGTCAGCAGCACCCTTAGTTCTGTGGTGTCACACGAGGCTCAGCAGCAGCTCAGCCTGGAGCTGGGCAGGCTTAAACAAGAGACATTAAGGTAACCCTCCTGTAAAGAGGCTGGATTTATTTTCAGGGTCTGAGAAAGCTCTCAGATGTTGCTTTCTACTGTGACATGTACATAGGTGACATAAGTGCCACTCACCTGCTGTGAGTGCCTGGGTGATAGAGCAGGCCTTCCAGGAACACAAATGGATTCAGAATACGCTGGCAGCACCGGTACAACAGCTCAACAGCCCTCAGCACAACTTTGGATTCCGTGCAATTATTATTTTCAATGCAGATTGTCCTGTTGGATCTGTACTGTTAGGTAATTAGGCTTGTGCAGCTCTGCTGGTTTCCTTCCTACTGCCTTGGCTCCCTGGAAGCCACCTGACCCAGCCAGTGGCAGTGCAAGGAACAGCCAGAGCAGCAGACAGGCTGCCCGTGAATTTGGCACAAGCAGAGCTCAGCAGAGCCCCTGTCCTGTGTCTCCATGGGTTCCATTTGCAGGCTGCTGCCCGTGTCTTAACAGCTGAAGGTCCCGCTCTTCTTTATGGATGCGATGTGAATCTGTGATCAGGAAGTCCCTGGTAAACCATCAGTGTCACACCCTTGAGCAGTAAATTACAGCATAAAGGCAGCAGCTCTGCCCACAGGGGCTGCAAAACAATAGGAACATAAATTCACGAGCTGTTTACTAAATTCTGCAAAGATGAAAGTGCCACCGCTGACCCGAGTCTCAGACAACCAAAATGAAGCCTCTAAGCCATCAAGTATGTCACGTAAGACAGTACCTCACAAGTGTTCCTGTCCTGTGGCAGTCATTGAAAAGGATAAATCTTTCCTGCAGCTAGACTTCCTCTCAGTAGGGTTGTGTTTGATCTCTCTCGTGTGCTGGCAGGCTTTTGGAAAACCTCATTCAGAAGGAGAAAGAGCACCAGACCCTCTTACGACAGTCTTTGGAGCAAAAAACTCAGGAACTACGCTTGCTTCGATTAAAACTTAAACCCGACGAAGGTATGAGGAGCTACTGCTTGCTCTGACACTCGCACACAGACGTTGGATCTTGTCCTTGTTTAAAGGCTAAAAGACACTTAAAATAGAATTTGAAGCTTCAGTAGTTTGCCAACCACCGCTTCTGCCCTAACTTTGAGGTGTATTAACATCTACTTTTCTTTTCTGTTAAAGACTCCCAATGGTCTGCAACAACTTTTAGAGAAAACGCCGATCCTGAGCTCACAAATTGGCTGAAACAACAAGGAGCAGACTTGGATGCCATTAAGAAGGTGAAAAAAAACCCCAACAAAACCCAAAACCCAATAAAAAAAATACATCACCTTTTAAAAAAAGGTCATTGTTGTCATAATTAGCAGTTTGGTTTCAAAGAAGGGACATTAATTTAGGACTAAATTTGCCTTTTAGTTTGCTGAAGAAGATTATACACTAAGTGCTGTCCTGAATGATATCACTAAAGACGATTTGCGGTACCTTCGACTGCGGTAAGAAAGTACTTCCTTAAGTTCACCGTTAAAGCACTTAACTAAAGTAGTTTGGGGGGAAAAAACCAACAGACCCAAAGTTTTCAAACGTGGGTTATTCAAAGGGGGCAGTGACAGTTCAGTGGTGACTGCTGTGAATTTCATCTCTGATTGGCACATCTTAAGTTTTCACATCTTTACTGTTGCGGTGTAACAACTGCACTTAGGGTGCTTCAAGCCATCTAAGTTTTGGCATTTATCAAAGGTTGTCAGCTATTTGTGCACCAGTAAGGATGATGTCACCATATGGAAAGTGGGCATAAAGAACTTATTTTTCCTATCCCATGATGCAAGTTCTTTCATCATCATTCTGTTAACCCCTGCCTGACCCGGAAGAAGCAATTTTAGCCATAACCTTAAAGAAGTGTAGCGATTTCTGAGTCCTGTCATAACTGGTGTATCCTTGGTATTTCTAGGTTTTACTTCTTGCTTGTTTAAAATAATGTCCCTCATCACTCTCCCATTCTTCTTCATACAGGGGTGGTCTTCTCTGCAGAATCTGGAATGCGATATTAAACCACCGACAAACATCTGGCGAGAGCTCTGTGCAGAAGGTTAACGCTTCAGACTGAGACCGTGTTAAGGGTAATAAACACGTGAAAGATACATTCCTGACGCTCCATAGTGGCTTTGCAGGTTTTGCACAATGACGTGGCTTGTCTGACCATCAGTGTAATACGCAGCTTTTCAGTCGGTGTCAGTGCACTTTGAAGTATTTATGACAGAGCAATGCAGAAGTCAGAATGCTTATCAATGGAATATAAAGTTTTAGCTGAGGAAAAAACCAAACCATTTTTTCTGCAAAAGAGGTAGCACACACCCGAACTGGCTTTTAGTGTTGTGAAACCTGTGAACTTAAAACGTGTTCCAGTTCTGCTGGCTGGTGGGTTGCGCAGGGAGGGGACACGCTACGCCGTATGTCACCCCTTCGCAGCTGACTGTATATAGCTTTTTGTATTAAAGCTACTCTCACTGAACTTCGAAGAGAAGCCCGGTGTGGTGTTTTCATTTAGAAACTTTTCTGCAGCAAAAATGCAGCCTTTGGGTGTTTTCCGGGGGAAAGGTTTTCATCAAGAAACAAAGCCAACAGACCACCAGCTACACCTTGTTAAAGTTTACTATTTTATTTTACACTGTACATAACACATACAGCGATCCAAAGGAAAGTCAGTAAAGCAAATATATAGCAATTTAAATAAATGACTGCTTTCTCTTAACTTAGCTCCTGAAACAACATTCAGCATGTTTAAGGAAGCCCATATTGAGATGGATTTCCCTACACATTTCCTCTTTTTAATAGGTTTAAGGTTTGTTTCTGAGTCATTATAGTTCCTGTAAATGCATTCACTTATTCATTAGAATAAGTTATGCCAACAAAATAAAGGCCTTTAGCTGACAGACTTGTACCTTATCCACTGGTTTGGGCCACGCACTTCAAAGGGTGGCTCGTTGAAGTAGATGTGGTTACCTAGTTCTTCCAGTGGCGGCTCTGGGTCAGTGGTAGCGAACTGAGCGGCTTCCTCGATCTCCTTCCTTACTGCCACGTCAATTTCCTAAACCAAAACCGGATGCTGATTATTGGACAGCTGAGGAAAAGCAGCATAATTTTGAATTTAAACACAATGATGAAGTATTGGTCAGAATTAGTGTGAGCACTGTCTGTAAATAGAAACTAAACACCTGTGAAAACTGCCTGCCCACCGAACTGCAGCACTTGGCCCTTTTGGATAGTACAGGTCACGTACTGCCACAGAAACAAGACCCCGCTTGAGTCCCTACGTTTTCGATTCCGATTCTGCACAACACTGAGAGTGTCAGTGTCATTTCTTTTTAAACAGAGTTGATGAAAGTATTTACAACAGCTGCTTACAGGGTTCCTGGCTCCTTCACTAGGATTTTTCAGTCTTTACCATTTCCCTTTCAGGGCCTTCCCGCCTTCCTAGGTAGCTGAGAAAGCCTGGCTAATTTGGGTTTCTACATGTTGGTGTATGCCAAGAGCTGTACTTGAAACACGAATCCCTGCCCGCGCAGCCTTGCACTGCTGTGTTACACTCAGCACCCAAAAGCACAACACCCTTCCAGCAGCGTGCAACTTTGTTAGTCGGTCTGCAACAAAAATTTACCCATAAAAGCCGCTTTAAAACAAACTAAAGAACTTGAAAGACCAAGTGATGCACTTGTGTGTGCTTTTGTGCCCTACGTTGTGCTCACCAGAGATCATTAGTGTGCAAGTGCTCAAGAGCTTGCTTCAATAGCAACTAAAGGTCATACCTTTAATTCTTCAATGCTAGCAAGGTTATTGTTGACCATTCTGTCCTTCAGCAGAGTAATGGGATCGCTTTTGCTTCTCACTTCTTGGATTTCTTCTCTGGTACGATAGCTAGGAGCAAGACAAGCAAAAGATGTGAACTTCTGTAGTGCTGCCCTTGAGCGGAGCTTAGGTTCTGGACACAGCTCACTTGTAGAGAAAGGTATGGCCAAAAAACTGCCAGGAATGCAATGAAAATACAGCCTCAAAGGGTGGCTCAGCTCCATCTGGAACACTTGTTAGATCTGTAAGCAGCAACAGAGCTGAGTAGCTCCAGATTTGAGTATAATGTAGGCAGAGAAAGGCGAGCAATCCCAGCCCGAGACAGTTATTACAAGGGGCCGTATTTCCTCCTTCCCATCTCCCCTCAGTGGGAGCTGGATGCCTTGCTGTGTGCTGGTAATTCACTACAAGCTCCCAGCAAAGTGCTGGGATATGTCTCCACTTCACGTAGATCAATTCAGATTTGTCAGCTGGCACAACGCCCGAGTCGTTTTGGCAACCGCATATTGATATTTTTAAGAAGGGTTTCACTGGACAGTCCAAACTGTTCCTATAATTTGAACTTACAGGGTTTTAAATACTCTAAAAACCCTGGAAAAGCACAGTCAGAGCTCTGTTAGAACACAACAGACAGAATTCGTTAAACCGAAGTCTGGAAGTTTAACTGACTTTGTGCTTGTTCTAAAACTGTGTCTCGTCCTGCTGCGAGTCAGTGTTACGTGGCCATGGATTATCAAGGCGTGATCAAACCCTTCACAGCAACGTCACCATAACCGTTACGTACGCTTCAGAATGGGTTGAAACACCCAATCCAAGCCTTTGGTTTCAGTGAATGCCAAGAAGGAATGTCACAGTACCTTATTCCAGGGTCACTCATACTGTGGCCGTGGTAACGGTATGTCTGTAGCTCCATCAGAATAGGACCCTTAAAAAGGAAAAGTAGAGCGTGTTACTGCCTTGATGAGCACTGGGTTGTTCGAGCAGCAACTCTCTGCTGTATTTGATGAACTGCACCCCTGATGGTTTTCACTCAATGTTTTTTCTCAGTTTAATTTACAGAACTTTATCACAACTAGTAAAAGGAAACGTAGCTCTTTTCAAATGAAAGCCTATGCTGATACTGTCAGCACTTACTCTCGTGTTATTATTGCTCTTACTGAGCTGCATTAAAGGATTTCTTCCCTCCCAGTATCATTCCAGTGTTACTCAGACTGGTTAAAACTCTCTGTTGTTTCACTCTAATTCTCAAAACCGTATTCTTCTGTATGAAGATTTTTTTTTTCTTTTCTGTTGCACGTCCCCAGTGTAAACATTATTTCACCAAGTATTAAAAAAATCTTCAGAATCAGTGTATTGCACTTGGGTGACAGACACTAATGGTGACTCACAAAACTTTTACTTCACTTTCCATTTGTGATAAGTATAGGAAGACGGCTACTTTCTTTGATGCTTCCCCTAATTCAGCTTTTCGGAAGTAACACGACTGCCTGACAGAACACCTTTCACAACAGAATGTAACTGGGGTAGAAAAGGGGAGGAGGATGACTATCAAGATAGATATATATATGTATATATATTNATAAAACAGAAACTGTTAAGTTGAGGCAAAAAACCGCCAACCCCCAAACTTCCAACTTCAGTGCTTCCAAAAGTGCAACAGGAATTTTGTTTCACATTTTCCTACATTAAAAAAAATATTTATAAATATATTTGTAAATAAAAGCACTATGTACTATGTATTTAATGTACAGGTATGTGGACACGTGCCCCCTCCCCACTCCCACCCCCTTCTCAAAAAAAAAAAACCAGCTGGGGTTGGCCTCACCCTGAGCCCTGGAATGAAGTCTCCTCTTTTGTAGTAGTCGGTACTGGCTGCAGCTCTCTCGACTGAGGTTCCCATTCCGTAGCGGTTGTTCTCACAGATGAAAATACAAGGCAACTTCCACAAGGCGGCCATATTGTACGTTTCAAATATCTGGCCCTGAAAGAGAGCGAGCGAGTCAGTCACGTGGAGGTGGGGAAGCTTTGCCTTCAAGCCTTACGCTCTACGGAAAACCATTCGGTTGCAGAGGTTCTTGCTAGGAGAAATTTTAATCCTGCCAGCGGCGTGAAACCCGCCACTTGCTACAGCTCAGCAGGAATAAAAGAGAAGCTACGCTACAGTAAGGTAACTTTAATCTCAACTAATAGTTTACAGAACTTAATTTTTAAACCGATTTCAGTATCTGTGGTAGGGTAGCACAAAACCTTCAACTTTAACGGAACTATTCCAGCCACAGTCATTAAAAAACCCCGCACAATTTTTTGATCTGGCTGGATGCTGCTACAGCAAACTACAAGAAGAGCTCAATCACAGTGACTGCATCAGCCTTGCTACTCTAAGTCAAACACGGGGAAAACCAAGAACCCAGATCTCCATCTGTGTTAATTACATCACAGTATGCTCTAACCCACCACTTTCTTATCTGGCTTAATGTCCCTGCTGGTAACATGAAGAGACTGGCCAGGGTGTCAATATTAAGTGGCTCTGGCAAGATGCTCCATCCTCAGAAATGTAAGTTGCATGTTTCTCCCTATTCAGCAGCGCTGTCATCTTCACCCAGAGTGTTCAGAGCTCCCCTTACAGCACACACACCTCAGGGCGTTGCACTGGGGTGACCCACGTGCAACTAGAAAGGGGGTAACAAGAGAAACTCCTCCCGTGACTTGTGCAGCGTTCAAACAATTAACTATGAGCCTCACTCACTCCCTTAGTATGTAGAGCTCTCCAGGAGGGAAGGAACCGAGAAGCTTCCCCTCCGCTCCAGCAACCAGGGCAGAGCTCAGAGTCGGGGTGGGGAAGGACAGAGACAGATCCAAAACACGATTAAAACAAAAAAGAATATCCAAGCACACACTATATTCCTGATACGTTAAGAGCATCTAAGCAATTAACATCACTGTCCACCTGAACAATCCCTCTACAGGGTACTTGAAATACACCCCTACTCGAAAGTGTCAGCCAACACAAGTAAGATGCACCAGTGTCCAGTTCTGGAAGATGCCCAGCCACCGATGTGAAGTTGGTCTCGGTGACCCCTTCACAACAAAACCCCCAAGACAAACTGCAGTGGGCTGCAGGACACAGAGCGTACACTGTCTTCTCTCGCCAGGAGCGGTTTGTCACTGTCAGTGGACTCCTTTAATAAAGCATCCTTGCAGCAGAAAGCTCAGCACCACCATCTGGGCAGAAGACCCAAGTCGGACCTTGCCTGAGCTGCGGGTACTACACCGCCAGGGTGAAAGGTGCTCTCCCACCACCCTGTGGACAGGCAGAGCTCACAGGTCACAGAAGGGAGTCACACTCTTCGTCACACAGCCACATCAGATGACGCTCGTTTACCTGATTGGCTGCACCATCCCCATATAACGTCAGACAGACTTCGTTTTTACCGAAGTATTTACAGGCCAGTGCAATCCCAGCTCCGAGAGGAACCTGTCACAGAGTATGGGACAAAGCAAAAGTTTGAGACCAACGATTTAAAGGAGCGGGAGACAGACAGCTTGGGAACAGTAACGAGACATTTACGCTGTTAGAGCTCTGCTCAACAAACAAGTTGTTACCAACCCACCTGCAGTTGTTCCAACCCCTATTACAACCCAAGTATAAATACTAAGTATATTCTCCATTTGACTCACTTTTGCTACAGCCCATAAAACTCTGAGCAAGCCAGAACAAAGACGCAATAGATTTAATAGCTACAGAGCAAAGGTATCTGCGTGCAAGCTCACACCACCAAAATGAGAGGAAACACCAACACAGGACATGAGCCAGGTTGTGCTTTACAGCAGAAGTTGTGTATAAATACCTGAGCACCAACAATACCATTGCCACCATAGAAGTTTTTGGTATACATATGCATTGATCCTCCTTTTCCCTTCACACATCCTCCTTTTCGACCTGAAACATGAATAAGAAGCCATTTATGTTTTTTCAGGGGAAAAATACTATACAAATGGGAACACCTAATTAAATTCCTACAGGTAGTAAGACTAAGCCCATGTTGTTGTCATTAGATCTATGTGGAGTTTAACACACAATGGCCTCTCCCCAAAGCGTTTACATTTGAAAATATCACAAAAGAAGGAAAAGACGAGGGAAGAGAACGATAATAGAAGAATAATTCAGGAAATGCAAAATGAGATTAAGAAGAAATTTTAAAATCAACCAAGAAGTTTCAGTGTCCTACTGTACAAAAGCACTTTCTGGTAAATATGGGTTTGTTTGGTTTTTTAATAGCCAACGTAGCCTGTATTTCTCATATATGTAATCTATAAGAAGTATATACAGTCCTTAATACTTCTGGCTTCTGCAAGAAAGATGTGAACACTGTTCCAAATTAGTTGCAATAATCCACACCTGTATTCCCTGTGACAACAACCAGAAGTAAAAATTACAGACAGGACATTTAAAAAAAAAAAAACCAAAACCAACCTAAACCCCAACCAACCAACAACTCCCCACCCTGCCCCAGGATAAACAACAAAAAGACACTTAGGCCAGCATTATTCAAGCTGCAGTTCAAAGATAACTGGTGGTCCATTATTTAAATGAGCTGATCTAAGAATACAGAACTTCTCATCAGCCCACTGCATTACTTACTCTAATCTGTCTTCTTTCTGGCCACAGAGGCCTTTATTTTATTTCTACTAAGCACAGCTTGTTTGGTTGGGGTTTTGTGTTGTTGGGTTTTCTTTTTGCCTTAGCTTTGGTGTCTATTTTCGAAGTTGAACACTCCATCTCTGTCTGGAATTTGTACTTTTCTTTCTTATTTCACAGTGGATCATTTTTATTATTGGCCTTTCTTGTACCTTTCATATGCTTATGAATTGGTCTCGTGAGCTTGTATGGATTCTGCCTAATTTTAACCAGAAAACTATTTTTCTTAGATGTAATTAAACTTCAGTAATCACCACCCACTTCTGGTAGAACCCTCTTGTATTTTAGCTACAAACTCCTGCTTGACCAATGTCACATTTTGCTATACATTCTGCTTTTCCTAGAACAACCTGCACTGACGTCCACAAACCCATTTCTTGGGGAGTCCTCAATGCTCCTGAAAGGTCTTTTTCTCTAGTTTGTTTCCTGTAGGATCTTATCTACGAGTCCTATTTTGGGTGACTCTGCTTCCTGCTCCTTCAAAGACTCTTTAATTCTGGCATTCTTGGTCATTGTAACTGAGGCTGTCTTCCAGTTTGCAAGAATCAGCACTTGCCCCAAGCACCGTTTCTTGGAACACTAGGCTCTGTTACTGCAGCTGCTCCATCCCAGTTGAAAGAACCCCACTAACCCCAAATTTACTGCTGTAGAAGATGATGTGTGTCATGGAAAGAAATAAATACAAAAAACCCCACATCATCACCGGTATTTGTAGTTTCAGGGCCCGTAGTAGATTTCAGCCATGACAATCTCCTCATTTACTTTCTCTCTTGTGACACTTGGCAAATGGGTCATGCACATTATGAATATACTTTCTTAACACACACATACATCCTTAGTATACAAAACCATACCTCTACCTCCAAAATGTGCTCTCTTGCATTAATGTTTCAAGTGTGAAAATTCTCAGATCAAGTCTTTATTATACCCATGATTCATAAAAGCTTTCAAACTCCTTGTTCAGTTTTCACTCCTGGCATCCCATCACAGACCTTTAAGAGCTCAGCAGGCTGATCTTCTCTTTTCTTCCCTGCTCCACATAAGACCCCACTGTGAATAACCATCTCTCCTTTCTGCAAAATCTTCTATCTGTCTAGATTACCATTTAATCTAGTTGCAATCAGGTTTTCCCAAACCATTCAGTTTATCATTACAGGCAGTACTCGCCGGTCTTCCTAAGACTTCAGCAGCACAAATCTGAAAATCCACGGCTGTCTCTTAGGAAACATAATGCTCTGTCCTATTGAGAACAAATGCCAACCACCAGCAAGTTCCACTTAAGCTGCTGCAGCACAACCAATACAGCGTGTGGTACCACGAGAAGTTTTCTGCATTTGTGCTTTAGAAGCACCAGCACTTAAATATCCCGTATGACTTGCGTTTTATAGAAGTGGTTGCATCAGAAAATTACAGAATTTATATTTTCTGCTATGTCACTAAGCTGTTTCCGAAGCCTCAGTGTACTTTGTGCATCAACATAACTTTGAATTGAATAAAACCATGTGCAAGCACAGCAGCATACATAACCTTCTTTTACTTAGCACAAACCTGTAAGTTCCGCGAGAATTTCTCGCACTGGCACTCCTCGTGCGTAGGTAAAGCCATGGGCTCGGTAAGCTGTTATCACGTGGTCTGTAGGCTTTATGGCAGCTTCCAGCCCTACACAGCAAGCCTCCTGTTACAAAGGAAAAGCGAGCTTAGCAATGAAGAAAAGCACACACAACTTCCACGCAGGCAGCAGCGTGGCAAGGGCTACCCACGATCCCTCCCGTCCATCAACTATCAGCAGGAAACTGGCAGAGAGCAGGTAGAGGAGACTGCCTGAAATCCCAAGGGGCAACAGGCCTAGAGCTACAACAGCCTTGGCTCTAGATTCCAATCTGGCTGTGACTAACGAAAGCAGACAGGGGGGGAACCAGCAGCTGCAAAGTTCTGCAGACTTTTTCTACGCCCATCTCACAAAGGAAGGATCTAAACAACCGCAATTCGAAAACAGCAGAGGAGAAGGGACAGACAGTAAAATTTCACTACGTTCACAAAGTTCCTTCTGGGTGTTGCTTTTTAGTGGACACATGATCTATGAGACACTGGAAAAAAAGCCATTAATGAAACTTCAGGAGGACGTGAGCCTCCAAATGTGTTGAATTTAATATGCTGTAGTTGCTCATTCCATATATCCAGCTGATCTCCAGCTGCACCTTGTCTTCTCTCTCTTCCTATTGCTGTCCCAAGATCTCAGGGATAACCTTGCATGCTAAGACATTGTTTTTAAAGCAATAACAAACTAAGCCATGGATCCAGCTACACCTTCAGGCATTGTACACAGATATTCAGTTCTCTCCACTGTATTCAAATCCCTACATTTAAGTAAAGTAAGACACTATAAAACATCTTGGGAAAAAAAAAAGCATCTCTCACCTGGCCATCATATAAGTGGCAGAAACCACGAATAATCTTCTGCTTGTACAGCTGGTCAGACTTCAGCTCCATGCGTCGTATGACCTGCATTGTCTTGTAGTAATGGAGCCCCTCCTCTCGAGTCATCACTGCTGTGGTACTAGGGCCATCTTCCAGGCGATGGAGGTCACATTTCTGCAAAGTCGACCAAGCAATCATTTCTTGAATTTAAAAATACTTATCGAACCACTATGTGTCCAGTAAACAACTTCCTCCCCAAACCTACCGAGGGAGGGATGACTTTAGGTACTCATACAAAATAAACAAATAAAACTAAAAATAAACCCCCAATAATTTAAAAAAATAAACCCCAGTCAAGTTCAGCGGAACAGGCCAAACAAATTACTCTGTCAGTGCAGATTAAATAGCCAAACTACTGCTATGCGGGTTGAAGTTTATATTAAAGGAAAAGTCTCTCCAGAGGAAATCCACGGACACCCAGGTGAATTGCATATAACACACAGGCAGACAGCTCTGCTCCAGAGTTTACATAACGATAGAAAATTTAGGAGTCTTGTAATCAACACAGGAGCAAACATTAAACCTGGTACCTACTCAGAAAAGACTTCGTATAATCACATTTTCACTCCCTTCCATCTGTGAAATAATTTTAATACTTCACAGGCGCAGACAAATAGGGAGTGGATAGAAAGAAATCTAAATAATTTCTTTCAGATTTTCTTTTATCAATTCCCGAATGAAAAGCCAGCAGAAAAGCTGCCACCACAGGAAGCATCGCTTTTTCCTAAGTCCCAGCCACAGCGGAAAGCTGACAGAATATAAAGTATGTTTTATGGGCAGCACCAAGTCAAGTATTAAAAGGATCCTGTATTTTTTACTCCAAAATCCATATGGACCTCAATCAGCTGCACCTCTGGGATACAGCACCCATGACTTCATGAACAAAGGGAAGATGGAAAGAAGGGTAGGCAGCAAACACCAGCTGTTTTTTTTTTTTAAAAGCATTAAGGAAACATTAATACTCTTCCCTCAGAACCCAAAAGGTTCTTTAGCTCCTTTGTGACGCCATTCTCACGGTTCCATTGCAGCACCACAGCTGCAAAGAACGGTAACTTCACATTCTTAAGAAACAAGTAACATTACTGCACACTGCCAAGGACAGTACTTCCAGCTGCATTCAGAAATCAGGCCAGACAGTGAGGGGTTTGGTTGTGGAAATTCAAACAGTATGCTAATAATGCAAAAGATAAGGGGGCAAAACCATCACGTCAAGATCTACAACAATCACTTACACACAATGCCAGTAACAAGCGTTCAGCTTCTTTACCTTAATTTCAAACGTGGCTTCACTTGCAAAGTCTGCATAGTTACGCGATGCCACCACCACTCGAGAGGCCTTAAAAAACAGAAGACAAAACCAAAACATGAGCAGTATTTTAATATAATTATCAAGCAGAAGTCAATGATTTCTCACATAATTTCTAACAATAGTCCCAAACTGAAATAATTTGTGAATTAAACTCACCAGTGGCTTGGTTTCAACCAAGGGCAAGTCCCGACTGACCAATCTAAAGGCCTTCTATGATGGAGTGACTAGATCAATTGACAAGGGAAGAGCTACAGGTATCATCTGCCTGGACTTCTCTAAGGCCTTTGACATGGTCCCCCACAACATCCTTCTCTCTAAATTGGAGAGATCTGGATTTGATGGGTGGACTGGCCAGGGAATGATGGATGGGTTGGATGGTCACATCCAGAGGGTAGTAGTGCTCAACAACTCAACGTCTAAGATGGAGATCATTGAACAAGTGATATCCCTCAGGTCCATTTTGGGAACAGTACTGTTCAACATCTTCATCGACATAGACAGTGGGACTGAGTGCACCCTCAACAACTTTGAAGACGACATCAAGCTGAGTGATGTGGCTGACATGCCTGAGGGACAGAATACCACCCAAAGAGACCTGGACAGGCTCAAGAATTGGGCCTGTGTGAACCTCATGAGGTTCTACAAGGCTAAGTGCAGGGTCCTGCACCTGGGTCAGGGCAACCCCTGCTATCAATACAGGCTGGCAGATGAAGGGATTAGGAGGAGAATGACTTGGGAGCACTGGTGGATAAAAAGCTGGACATGAGCTGACAATGTGTGCTCACAGACCAGAAGGCCAACCATATCCTGGGCTGCATCAAAAGAAGCGTGGCCAGGAGGTCAAGGGAGGTGATTTTTCCCCTCTGCTCTCCTCTGGTGAGACTCCACCTGGAGTACTGTGTCCAGCTCTGAAGCCTTCAGCACAGGAAAGACAAGGACCTGTTAGAGCAGGTCCAGAGGAGGGGCACAAAAATGATCAGGGGGGTTGAACGAGGTGACCTTTAAAGGTCCCTTCCAGCCCAAACTATTCCATGATTCTATATCCCTATAGTACTAGAGAACTTTTATTTTGTACATGTGCGCCAGAAGTCCTTTAAAACCCAGTATTTCAAATTAAGATTAGAAAAAGAGAACAGATTTATAATTTGTAATACCATTGATTATCTAAAATAAGTTTCAAAAGACTGTGAAGAGCATCAAAACCATGTAATTATTTTTCCCTTCACATGCCAGATTGCCTACATGAACAGAGACAGCCGATGCACGTTTTGATGACTGTGCTGACTGGAATTTTGCCTTGATAGAGCAAAAAAATTATTTGAAAAAAAGCACCACAAAACAAAACAAAAAATCCCAGCAGATTTCTGGAATACAAACTACTCTCACTTTTTTTTTTTATTTTTTTTTTTTAATTAGGAAGAGAAGATGAGGGGACACAAGGCAATAATAATGACGACAGCAGGTATCATTTCAGTGGGTAACAGCACAGCCACTACTTTTAAATGGTACGGAAACATAAAAGGTGACATACCTGAGGATACATGAAACACAGAACGACAGAAAGGGTGGCATGGTAGGGGAGAGAAGAAGGATGTTTAAAAATACATTACTGTTCTGTCTTACAGAATGAACACAGTCTATTAACTAATGAACATCTGGTATTTTTAGATTACTAAATTTCACTGCAGCATCAGCTAGGATGCTCTGTGGCCACAGCATAAGGAACACACTACATCTTTAGTGCCAAAACTGTACTGCTGATTAAGTTACACAAAAATTTTAGTAGCTCATTTTAAAAACCACGGAATTGACAGACATTTAGCTGAAAGTTCATTATTTCAAAATTTTTAAAATGCCCAGGTCACTGTTTCCAAAAAAAGTTCTGATTGATAGGTATAAAGTTTGGAAAAAAGTCAGAAGTTTCTCAATCCATCTTGGTTACCTACTGTGTTGCATATTTGATTTAGCAATCACAATCCCGTTTTCTCTTGCCCCATTATCAGATTAAATATTTAGAGTTTTTAATTTAAACCAAGTTTCTACACTGTTTATTGCAATGCATCAGTATTAGCGGTGAAGTAAAAAAGCTATTTTACTTCTAGAGAGGGAAGTAAATCAAGAGTTTGGGATTCACAGAATCACAGAATGGCTGAGGTTGGAAGACACCTCTTTAGGCCATCTGGTCCACCCCCCTGCCCTGAATACAGCATAGAAACGATTCTAATACATGGCTGGTACACAACAAACCTTGACAAAGCTGATTCAGGCCTT
Organism: Nycticryphes semicollaris; assembly: GCA_013400055.1. Lineage (NCBI taxonomy): Eukaryota > Metazoa > Chordata > Aves > Charadriiformes > Rostratulidae > Nycticryphes > Nycticryphes semicollaris. The sequence continues at coordinate 15,068 of VXBJ01003310.1, read as the reverse complement.
ACCTCACTAACAGCTCCCTAGGTTATCAGCATTTAGAAGGTGGGGAAGGGGAGGNTCAAGGCTGTCCATTTGCAAAAGGAGGGAAGGAGGAAAAAAAAAAAAAAGAAAGAAGAATAAGTAACTGTAACAATTAGGGGAAGAGAAGTCAGCAAATTATTACCCATCCACAACACTGTAAGAGGTACTTTCTTTCCAAGTAACTGTGCACCATGGAAATCAATCTTTAGGCTTTGCAGTGTGCTCAAAGTAGGTATAAAATATCTTGATGGATTAAGAATGTTTCCATTTATTTAGTAATTTATACTTTCACTACAAATGCATAAGAACAATTCAATACAAATATTTACATATTTGGCAATCTCTAGGATCCAACAATTTGTATTAAGGTATCTAAACCAGATCTAGCTTGAAATTCCAGGAAAATGCAGTATGTCTGGAGCAGGCCAAGTACTTGCAGTAATGGAACCCATTAGGCACCCATATTTGAAAATTTTAATATAGATGTTTTACTTGTAAATTAAGAAATACTATTAGGTAGACAGTCCCAACACATATAGGAAGGTCTTCTGGTAAATCTCCTCTCTTGTGTCACTCTCACGAATCCAGGCACCCACCTGCTTTTTTTCCACAAGAAATAAACTCTTAGGTAAGCAGGCTACTAGAGAAGAGAGAGACAGTACCAGATTTGCTCTCAATGGCAAAAAGACAGCTGACTTCCAATTACCAAAACGTCCCCTTTAACTTGATATTGCTGACATTTTTTTTCAGAAAGGTTAATTTTTTTTTCCCATGGCCACAGTCGTTATAATGAAATAAGGAGAATGAAGAGGTAGAAGTAAGTTTTGAAGACTTTTCACCCCAAAGAGATAAACCACAACAAATGAAACACTCATGCCAGAAAAAAACAACGACATTTAAAAGAAAATTCAGGAAGAGATGAAAAGAGATTGTTGTTTGAGCAAAGCCAGGCGAAGCAGCTCAAAAAAGGTCAGATGGTTGAATTTAGAGTGGAACGAGAAGAGTACCTTTACCCCTCTGTTTAGCATCTGACCTGTGCTGACACTCTCTTTCCAGATATATATATGTATATGAATAATGTAAAGGGCCCAGACAAAGGTTTCAGACACGAATCAGAGTGTTTTACAGGTACTAAAACCAAAATACGGCAAAAATAAAAAAAGATGACGGCGGACAGAACCGCGGGAGGGGCTCTCTGAGCCGGACACCCGCAGCCGCCCATGCCGCAGCCGGAACGAACGCTGGGCCCTCCCAGCGTGACAGCGCCGGGGGCCGCCGGCGGCGCCTCCGCCCCGAATCGTAACCTCGTGTACCCCAAAAAAGGCGGCCCTGCGGGGGTCTCACGCGTGAGAGGCCGCATCGGTGGCGCTGGGGCCGCCAGCCCTTACCCCTAGGCCGCTTCCAGAGAACCAGCCCGTGCCACCCCACGCCGCGCCCCGCGCCAGCCCATGCGCCGGGCGAGTGACTGCCGAGGCGGGGCCCCGCCCCCCGCTGNCCCCCGCTGGCAGCGCCCCCCGCGAGCCTTGCCCTGTCCCCCCCCTCTTCCTCCTCACAGAGAGGGGCACAGGCCTCTCTACGCCCGCTGAGATCGTTGGTCCCGGCCGGGCAGGTAACGACAACGCTCACCGTCCTCCCGGCTGCCACGGCGGTGGCGGCGGCCGGACCCTGCAGCACCCGGGAGAGCGCGGCCAGCAGCATCTTGCGCATGGAGCGGGGAGGGGCGGCAGTGCCAGGCGCGGACCCCCGTCCTCGAGTCTCCTTCAAGCCACCGCCGCCCCGGCTGCCGCTGCCACCACCAACCAACCAACCGCTCGGCCCACCCACCCGCTGGCCAACCCACACGCTCCCCGAAGTGACGGCGCCCGCCACGCCCGCCGGGGCCGACTGCCGAGCGGCGGGCCGAGCGGTGACTTTCCCTGCGTGCCTCCCTCCGCCGTGCGCATGCGCGGGGTTCGGCGGCGGGACGTGAATCGGTTCAAAACCGTGGAGTTTAGGGGGACGTCCCCGGTTAAAGGTGACCTCCGCCAGCCTGGTGCTAAAAGGAAGGTGTCGGGCAGGCCACCTCTCCTCCAGCCCTGCCACTGTCCCCGTCCAGCGCAGTGACACAGGCCTGAGTATTTTACTCAGGTACACCTGAGCTGGGTTTTGTGAGAGTGCTCCCTGAATGTAGATTTTTGTACGCATAAAGTAACTAAAGTGTTAAAAACAGTATCTTTTCACTACACAGGCATTCCACTGCTGGGAAATGGGCAGCAAAGTTTTAACTACACGTTGAGGAGTCTGTTGAGTGTGTTGAGAAGGCTGAGGGGAGACCTTGTTAATGCTTACAAGTGTCTGAAGGGTGGGTTGAAGGAGGATGGACCCAGACTCTTCTCAGTGGTTCCCAGTGACAGGATGAGGGGCAACGGGCACAAGCTGGAACAGAGGAAGTTTCATTCCAATATGAGGAAAAAAATCACTTTAGGGTGAGGGTGCCAGAGCACTGGAACAGGCTGCCCAGGGGGGTTGTGGAGTCCTCCTCGATGGAGATATTCAAGACCCACCTGGATGCAGACCTGAGTAATGTGCTCTGGGCAGCACATTAGGAGTTGGACTAGGTGATCTCTAGAGGTCCCTTCCAACTCTGACAATTCCATGATTCCGTGAGTCCCCTGACCATATGGCATCTGCGGATCTCTCCAACCAGCCTTCCCTTTTCTCCCCACCCACTTCCAGGCTCATGCTGAGGTTACAACACAGTGGAGTGCCCAAACCAGGTTAATCACTTGCCACGCCACCCTGGCTCCACACTGACATCAGTGCCCGCATCACCTCAGAGCTGAACACTGAACTAATTCAGGTGAAAATTAGCACACAGCCCAACCCCTCCCCACCAAAAAAACCCACTGCCCCAGACTGAAACAATAGAAAGTCCATGATGTTGGCATCACAAATGTTTGTGGCTGCTGAGTCCTGAGGGTTGCACAGAGCTCGGCACACTTGTAGCACAAATGCTAAATGTTTAAGGTGTAATTAGCGCTGAAAATGTGTTCCTCAAACTATACCCTCAGGGAGATAGAAATGGTGCATGTTTCCAAAACACAGCTTCATCTGGATCCCTACTGCACTTTTCACCTCCTTACTTGGCTGCCCACACGTTCTACCACACAGGACATGAGCAGCCAATACGATTTCTTCTTCACCTTCTCCATAACACAAAGTAGCACAAGTTAAGGGAGAGAGATAACCATCTCTGCAGACAGATGTCATGAGGAAGCCTACCTGTCTATGTTTATGATTAGTTGTTGATTAGAAAAGCAAATCTGTGCTTGGTGTCAGCTTGCTGGAAGGCAGAAGATTACCAAACTATCTTCAGCTTCAAGTTCAGGTGGTAACACGGAGCATTGGCCATTAGACATCGTTCATGAAGCAGCAGCTGTAAGCAATGTAGAAAGGTTGATAAATTTCTTCAGAGGGCATTTTTCCCAGAATATCTTTAGTCTGTAGTATTTCTCTGCTTGGAAAGCAAGCACAGACTTGCTGGAGATGTTGTACTGCCAGCAGGGCTCTGCAGTTCCACAGCTAGAGAAAGCATTATCCCAACGGCCTGCATTGTCCCCAGGGCTGCCAGGTACTGTACCAGCCCGAGAGGTCGCAGGCCACTTCTAAACTGTGTATCCATTTGTGCATGGAAGTTCGCAGCCTGCACTTTTATCAACCAGTGCTGCACGGGGAGATTACTGATGGATTTGTGCGCACCATTGTTCTAGTGCACACACCAGTTATCCTGGTGCAACTCATGAAACACAAAGGCTTCTAGTGTCGTCCGGGCCTACTCGGGTTTATAGCAAGGCCAAATGGCACCTTGGCTGGAACGGCCCCTGTTGTCCGCAGACGGCAGCATTTCTTTAGCGGCTCATGACACTAACCCGCTGGGGACAGTCAGGAGATGGCTAAGGGGAAGGTGAGGCTTTGAGGCATTCCTCATGATGACGCTGCTCTGGCTGGCTGGTGACAATAGCTTCCTGACACCCCTAGCAAGAGATGCTGCATTTTGGGAGAGATGTGTAATAGTTGCCTTTGCAGAAAACCCCACCTATATAAAGACCCCACAGGTACCAAAATCCCCAGCAGCAAGTGCAGTGCCTCTCTTCTTTCCCACGTGCTTTCCTGTGCAGAGGGGACAATGACCGATGAGGAGGAGAGCCTCTGAACATGGCGCTTTGTGACTATGGCTGAACCTTCCTGCTGCTCATGTCCCTGGGCCTTGTTCAGCTTCCCCGTATATTATTTCTCCCTGTTGAGAGCAAATTTCTCTGCTTCCTCTCCCTGCAGGCTCCCAGTTCTGTTTCTTCCCTTTTTTGTCATTTTGAACAAGCTGTCCCTTGTCCTGTCTTCTCCATTGCACTAACTCGGTGTGACATTTTCACTCTTCCTACCACCTTCTTTGTACCCAGCTTTTTTTTTTTTTTTGTCATTAATCCATAGTTTTTTCAGCACCTCTCATTTGGAAAACTGGCCTCTGGTCAGAGCTGGGGGGACACGCGGCATAGGTAGCTTGCACTAGGGAGGATGGTGAGGCTGTCAGAATTTCCTGCAATACATGGCAGAACAAGGATTCACCACTTCATTCTGCAGTTTTAGCACTCTACTGATGAGGTTCATCAGCTTTAGCTCAAGAGGATGAAGCATACTAGTATCTGTACACCAGACAGAAAGCTTGTGGTAAACTCACCTGCTGCTTCTTCACTAAGCAACATTAGGAAGTAAAGGTTTCGAGAGCACCATAAGCACTTGTTAGCCGCGGAAAAAAATTACATTATTATTACAAAAGATTGCAGTCAAGCTCATTTCAAGTACAGTGTCATCTACCAGCTCTTTCTCCACATTAAAGAAAAGAACAGAGCCATTTTAATAATTACAAAATTATTAGACTGATATTTTATTAACACTTCTAATAGTCACATGAAGTAGTTATTTTTGATGGGAAAGGATTCATTTTTGTCCTCTCTGGAATTACAGCAAAGCATTGATCTACATTACTGTCATGGTTTCAGCTGGGATGGAGTTAACTTTTTCCCTAGCAGCTGGTCTAGTGCCACGTTTTGGATTTGGGAGGGGAATAGTGTGATAAGCACACTAATGGTTTTGGTTGTTGCTAAGCAGTCAAGGCCTTTTCTGCTCTGACCTGACCATCAAGGAGGCTGGGGGTGCACAAGAAGCTGGGAGGGGACACAGCCGGTACAGCTGAGCCCAGCTGCCCAAAGGCATATTTCATACCATGTAACATCATGCTCAGCATATAAAGCTGGGGGGAGAAGAAGGAAGGGAGAGACGTTCAGAGCCATGGCATTTGTCTTCCCAAGTAGCCATTATTTGTGATGGAGCCCCGCTTTCCCGCCTGCCGATGGGAAGCGGTGAATGAATTCCTTGTTTGGCTTTTCTTGTGTACACAACTTTTGCTTTACCTATTAAACTGTCTTTATCTCAACCTATGAGTTTTTCCTTACACTCACTCTTCTGATTCTCACCCCCATCGCAACTGGGGCGAGTGAGCGAGCGGTTGCATGGTTCTAGCTGCTGGCTGGGGTTAAACCAGAGCAACGTCTGCAACTTTTTTTTTACTTTTCATAGTATTTCAATAATAATTATATGTTTTCTCCATTAAAAACACACAGAAAGCTAATTCATGAATGAGGTAAACAATAAAAAGGAAAACACAATGAAGTCATAAGCAGAGGATGACATTAGAAAATAATTTATTGAAAGATGATTATGTAATGTTTCATAATGGAGCACCTTGCCATGTGTGACTCTAGTATTACCACATCAAGGGTGTGTTGCGTGTCAGTTGGCCAAAACTCATTGTTTTCCATTGTTCTGGGTGTGATCCTGAAATGTTATAATTTTTCAGATTGCAGCTGCTGTTACAAATGTCTGCCATCGGGTTAAAGATGGAGGGGAGCATCCAGTGTTTGCGATTTGCTCCAGGTTTCCAACTACCTCCATCCACATGGAAGCAATCCTCTCCTCATTTCAGGAGTCAGAAACTTGCTGCCTGATTTTTCTTCTTCCCATGCCACCATAGATCTAATTTGCTAGAGGCAGCAATGTAGGGGACTGACTTGTAGCTGCCAGGGTGGCTGCCACATGACAACTTGCGGTCACGCTGCTTCAGCCTCATTTCCTCTCTTGGGACATCCGTGCCATGGAGCCCTTGCGAGGTGTGTGTGGCACTATATGGTAGCCCCTTAGATCGTAGTAACTATTCTTTGTATTTATTTAGTTCAAAATGCTTGAAGTAAACTGAGGCCGTGTAGCAGCCCCTCTAAGTGGCATTTGACTAGGCTAGTGGGCCAGTGCTGCGTGCTCAGTGGCATGGCAACTTGTGTGATGGCATGGTGAACTGGCTCCGTTTTGGGGGCTGACTGGGAAGGATGGTGACCCAGCCTCATCCATGCTGGTCACAGGCAGCAGCCTCCAGGACTGTGCCTGGCTTCTTCCTAGAGGGAGGCGGTCAGTTAGCTCCAAAGGAGAGCACAAAATTGCGTTCACAGATGTCCCACAGGTCCTGGGACTGAACCAAAGAATTAAGTTATCAAACAGAACAGATGTAGCCTTAGTTCCTTTTTTATCTTTAAAACTTGAATTGCCAGCTTCACCCCAGATGCATTCTCCAGTCATAAATACATTGTACTCTGTTTGAAATTGCTCAGCAGGAACAATCATTTTTCTGTCATTATTTCTTCTTTTGAGTTTTCATTTTCTGTCTCACATTTTTCTTCCTGTACTCCCATATCTCATTTGGTTTGCTTGCCCAAGCATTTCTTCCTCTTTTCCTTTTCCCAGCTCCACATTGCTCCTCTACATCTCTCAAAAAAAACCCCAAAACCTCTCTCTATTTTGCTATTTTACCCCCATTCTGTCCTACATTTTCTAGTGGTTTCTGCTTTAGACGCAGCACTGCTCCCAACTCATTTTTAATACTGAGGCATATGTAATTGGCATTGATGGGGAACTAGAACAATTAATTACACTGTCAAAATCCTTCAGATGATTTGTTTCCTTTGGAGTCATTGGAATTTGGAAGAGAAGTAGTTTTCTAGGATCTTCCAGATGTTTTGCTTCTAGCAGTGACAGAAAAAAAGTATCATTTTTCTTCGCCATTGTGATTGCTTTCCTGCACTATTATTTGGAAAACACTGAAGAAGCAAGATGCCAATGAAGTTACAACGTCATTTTTCATGTTTGAATTATTTATCCATTTATGCCGTTCCTCTCTGTACTTCCCATTATGTTATGTTGGGGGTTTTTTTATGTCCCAGGAGTAACTAGTATTACAACATACAGAGAAGCACTGCTGTAGGAAAGGCTATGTTCGTTTACATAGTAAACTCCTAGGGGAAGAGAAATGCTATTTTACTCTGGTGGGTAAGTCCAACTACTGTAGAGTTATTTGGATGTTAACACTGATCTGTTTGAAAACTGGGAAGAATAGAAAACAGACATATTTTGTGCTGTTGCTGGCGTGACAGTGACAATCAGAATGTTACGTCTGGCATTCAGTTCAGCTCTGCATTTTGAGATTAGGTATATAAAAAGGTGTAGTTTTATCCCCAGTCATGTTCTGAGGCATTTTGTCTGCAAGGCTCAAGCAAATGCTCTAAACAAACCTTTTGTGAGACCTCTGTGTACATTAGAAAGCTTTTTAAAAATCCTACGGTTTGTACTCTATGCTTTTTACACAGGCATCTTTGCTGTGTTCTATTTCACAGCACCTTGCAGATAACGTTTCTGTCGATAAAACTCTGTGTAACACCTGCCTTTTTCCTCAGTGGCATAACATTTTTGAATGGCACCCACTTGTGACCCACTATGATTCCAAATTGTCACCTGCAGGATTGTTGCCAGCCTCATTGCTCCTTGCCTGCCTGCCTTTTTGCTGGGTTCTGCTCCCTTTCGGGTAGAAACCACCGGTTTACCTCCTGCCTTTCAAGCGGCTCTTCCAATTTTGCAAATAACTCTTGAGTCCTAATCCTCTGCTCCAGAGCGCTCGCAGCCCCTCTCGCTTTTAGGTCGTGTGTTCCCCTCCCCCGGGACTGAACGGTAGTTTATTTCTTTATGCCTGCTAATAAGAAAATTGAATAGTACAGGCACAGGGAAAGATTTTGTGAGGTTTCGGTTCCTGGCAGAATGATGGCTAACTACTATTTGAGCGTGGGCTTTTGGGAGCCCTGGCGAGGAAGAGGGGCGCAGTGCAGCAGCCGTGCCGTCGGGCGGCGGTGCAGCCCAGGGATGGAGGCGCCTCCCCGCTTTCCCCGGCCGCCGGTAGCCAAGCCAGGACCCGCCGGAGTCCCAGCAGTGACTCAAACCCTGTTAGCAGCAGAGCGCTGGAGGTTAGATTTTGGAGGTTGCTTAGTTACTTGAGAAAGTAATGTAATTGTAATGACAATATTAAGGGAACAAACTGAAAATAAACTGGTTACATTAGAAAGGGTGTGACTGCTCGGTACTCCTTCCCCAATTGTGTGTGTGTGTGTGATGATTTCCTTTCCCTGAGCGCAAGAAGGGGGTGTTTTAGCACCCAACCTGTTGCCCTTTGCCCCCTGTTCCCTGGCTCCTTCAGGGGAGACCTAGTTTAGATTTGTCCTTCAATAATGATGATGTTCAGCTGCTTTTACTGAAGCTCATAAATTTGAGTGGACTCAATTTTATACAGTCCTCCCTCTTCTCCCACCCCCCTTCCCACACTGTAGAAACATAACTGTACTCTTTGCAAAGCTGGTTTTTCTCTTGAACCTCTGCAAAATCCAAGCTAGTCCCATGGTATATAGTAAGGATCATATATCACCAAAAAAACCCCACCCTGAGTTATGTGTCATGATCCCTCGACACCAGACTCGTATCATCTGAAGCTATTTCGCACTAAGCCATGCTGTCCCTGTCAACCCTTAAGTGGATTCTGATGCATCCCTTGCTTACCCTAGGTTTGTGATGGTACGATGCCGCTTGCTTTAGCATGTGTGCATCCGGATCCATGTGCGGAAAGCCTGCAAATAATTATAGGAGAGAATGCTACGCTTATGAAGGCAGATCAAACAGAAAGCAGAATTAAGGATGTTCTTTAATTTGTCTTCCTGAGCTTTGATGCTAAAACACACTCTTGCCCCTTTGTGGAAGACTCAGGAATAAAACTCATCTCTCTCATCTCACACTTCTTTTCTTCTGCCATGATTAAGGGCGTTCAAAATTATCTTTGATTATGAAATTAAGACTGCTCTAAATGCATACAAATAGAATGGGGAGTGGGGAGTGAATTAAGTAACTTCTGTTTGTCAGAGACGTGAAGAGCAGTCCCTCCAGTCTGAGAATTTGCCATTGAGTTTGTTTCTTTTCCTGAGGATAGTTGAAAAGCATTTAAACACAAGAATTTGTTAAGGGAACTTGGCTAACTTTCACCAACTGCTGACCCTTTTAAGGCAGATTTGAATGTGACTTCCTGCATGAGTAGAATGATCCACTTGTTATTACTTTGTTCCTAGGTTTTAAAACTGAGTACAGCTTTGGCAGAGCTGAATTCAGTGTCACCTGGTCTTGAATGTCACAAGACAATGGCTACACAGTTTTTTCTAAATGATATTTTCTTAGAAACATTATATGGGCTCTTCCATACAGTTTTGGCCTAAAAACTCAGAATATTTTGATTGCATTATTGGTTAACATCTGGATATTAGATTTTTACTTGCATTACTATTACTATCAGTCAGGCAAGTCCTGAACAAGTGGCCAAAGACAGCGCTAGCCCAAGGCTTCTCAGCAGTTTTGGTGAGGGCGAATTTGCTAAGCAAAATTTGGAGCCATGTCCTGGCCCAGGGGCAGAAAGGAGTGGAGAGAGCTAGAAAACTGTAAGGAGAGCTGTACGGAGCTCCCGAGGCCTGGGTGGAGACGGGGGGCACCAACACCATGACCTGCCTGAGCAGCACTCTTACCCCCATGGACTTCTCTGCCAGCAGCAGCAACCAGCATGGCTTTCCGGGGCCCTGGCACAGGCAAAACAAGCAGTACGGCCATGACTGTCTTGTTGCCTCTGGCAGTCTGCTGTCGCTGGCAAATCCTGGCTTTGCCCATGGTTCTAGTCAACCCTGCACACAGGCGGCTTTTTATTCCCTCTGCGTGTCTCCCCTTGCCTACAAACTCTAGGAGTCTTTGCCTGAAGGGCCAAAGTGTGCTGCAAATGTAGACTCGCTTGCAAAAACACTTGCTTACGAGTAATTCACTGTAAAGGCACAGGAGAGGGAGGAAGGGGGGAATTCCTCTTCAGAAAACAGCTGGTGGAGGCTAGGAAGGGTTACCTGGGAAGGGTTACCTACCATCTTGATGAGAACAGGGTTTATTATACTGGTTTTCACATTATGGGTTTTCTCCAGACTCAGTCAAAATCAATGAGAAGCTTCCTATTGATTTCTGTATGTTTTCAGTCAAACCCATTGTGTATAGCTTTCAAATACATCAATACGTGTATATTTGCAGTCAAACATACAAGCCTGTAATATTTTGACATAATACAGGCAAATCATCAAAAGATTTTAAGATTGTGTGAATGTTCTACATTCAGAGTTTGGAAGGCAAGATTAACTTCAGCCGTTCTTAAAACAATGAGTAAACATGAAACAGAGTTCATGTTCAAATACAAACCATTTGGTTGTGTTTGTTAATTTTACCGAATCTGCCAAATAGAGCAGAATTTATTTATTTTTAGTCTGAGTTACTTCAACTGCTTTAGAGTCCCATAAACTTTATGAAATAATTCCTTGGATCTTTTTACTATACAGTATCATGTCCCCTTGTTCTACTTTTTCTTCAGGCAGATGCCTCTGTTCTCCCAGATCCTTCACCAGCCAGACTCCAGTATTCTCTTGTTGGTGGTACATAATGCAGCTGATGACAAATTGTCTTTCCCATTAGCAACCTCAAGAGTCACTCATTTCTTTTAAATTATGTTTGTTGGAACATTTCCCATTCTTTTGCAGGTGGCTATTTTTTTTTTTCCTCAAAACTAAAATTTTGAGTGAGTCAACTATTTTGCTTTACATATTAGTCAAATAAAACAAAGTTGTGAAATTCTCCTCACCCACTTACCTGATAGAAGTACATTTGAGTGAAGAAAAGAACCATATGAGTTGAATGGAGTGGGTATGGGCAAGGAAAATTCATGGGCTGTATTTTTCTATGGCAGCATGACAGTAATTTTCAGCAAGGCCCATAGCAATTTGTTTTAGTCTCCCGTGAAATGGGTTAATTTTTTTTCCATTAATATTTCATCAATTTTTCAGTGAGAATAGACAAGCAGACTGAGCATGTGGTTTCCACAAAGACTAAGATACAGGTTTTTCAGACTTGTAGGGTGGCTGGATATATCTTGTTTGGTTTCTTAGATGCTTTTAATACAGTTTTTTTCCCCTCCAGACTTTAACTCCTAAAACCATCTTAAGCCATTCTAATTGCAACATACAGTCTACTATTCAGCTATTCAGTTCAATCTATGCTTTAAAGAATTTGAAGATTTATGATGGAAAGACAAATTGAGTAAGCCCACTTCAGAACACATTATGACTGCACATCAATTTCTAATACCAATATTTGTCCTGAGAGAGTTCTAATAGGGAAAAGTCAGTGATGGTAATCACAGTTATCTCTGAGGAATAAGCAGCAATGAAACCAGGCAATACACAATATGAGAATATTATTTTTACCTATTTTTACTTGGGCAAGCTGTGGAAATGGAGGAAGAAAAGACTACTGTACAGATTTGGTATATGAGGCCATGCTAGTATGGCTACCAACCACTTGAACAGCTAGTAAAGAAAGATGGACAAACAGAGTTTGTGATAGAACATTTCTCAATGGCTGGAAAAATTGTTTGGGACAAGTGATCCAGCTGGCTGACCCAAAGTGGTGTAAAATATTGTAGATTTCCAGTATGGGATTTTTTATAGCTCTTCTAGGAGAAGTTTAGCTGAAAGAGCAGATCAGAAAACAGAAGCAAAGGAAATCTGAGCCAGTGGGAGTTTTCCTGTTATTTTCCAAACGTTTTGAACATGTACATTTGGTCAGCTGAAGAGCTCCCTCATTTGTCCTGCACACTTCTTTCCACTTGTATAGCAGAAGACTAGAGGTGGAAATACAAACTAGTGTTGTATTCAACTGATTTTCTTTCTGGTTTGCCTTAATCTGGTGCCAATTTTAGTAATTAGATCCTGCACTTGGTCGACATATAACTGAAATGTTTATAAAGACTCATGTAGTCTGAATCTTTCTTGTTAGCTATATGTTAAAGAATGTTCAAGAGCATAAATTATTCCAGGAAGCGAATGGAATAAAATACTCAACAATTTGCCTCTGGATTGACTTTTCCTGGACAGTAGGTAGGAACAACTACTTCATTCCTCCCAGCGCCTGTAGTTTTGATTCAGCCATGCTGCTGTCGCAGGTTGCCTGTGCCAGCAAAAGATGTATCACTAGGAAGACCAAAAAAATGTTATGGAGAAGAGTGTGCCTTGGATCAGCCTAAACATCTGACACTAAAGGTGCCATCCTGCCCTCATAAGTGTAACTAATTTTCTTGTTAATATGCTGGAATTAATGTAAGCCACACAATGACACTGAAACAAGCACTTAATTTTTTTCTTTTTTTTTTTTTTTCTTAAAGTATCAGCCCCGTGAAAGCCAGGGTAAGACACTGTCACCCTCTGAGACTCATTACCGTTTAGATCAGGGCTACTTAACTGTTTAGTGGGACAGATGCCAGTTTTGGGCACATCTGCTGTCCATTTGTGCTGCTCTCTCAAATCACTTAGACAGGATTATTGCCCATCAAAGAAAAGGCTCAAGCATGTGCAATCACAGTAGGATAAGTCTGAGCTTTTAGAGGCTGAGTAAAACCATCCCACAAGCTGCCTTCTCTGACCTAGACTGTTACTCTTATTATTTCTTACCAGACCTTGGTTCTGCATGACTGTTATTCATTCCATAGCTGGAAAATTGCTGTAACTGAGCAAATGAACACTTTAAGAGGAGAGATTTTTGTTAACAAACTATCACTCAGCATCAGGGAGTCGCAGTTAATTGTACCTCTTTGTAATACCAGATGACCAATGTATATATATGTATATGTATAATGTACAATGTATAATGGGTCTGTAAGGAATCCAAACACAAGGACCTCAAAATGAGAGTTTCTCAGAAGGCTTCTTTTCAAGCCNCAGATCAGAAAACAGAAGCAAAGGAAATCTGAGCCAGTGGGAGTTTTCCTGTTATTTTCCAAACGTTTTGAACATGTACATTTGGTCAGCTGAAGAGCTCCCTCATTTGTCCTGCACACTTCTTTCCACTTGTATAGCAGAAGACTAGAGGTGGAAATACAAACTAGTGTTGTATTCAACTGATTTTCTTTCTGGTTTGCCTTAATCTGGTGCCAATTTTAGTAATTAGATCCTGCACTTGGTCGACATATAACTGAAATGTTTATAAAGACTCATGTAGTCTGAATCTTTCTTGTTAGCTATATGTTAAAGAATGTTCAAGAGCATAAATTATTCCAGGAAGCGAATGGAATAAAATACTCAACAATTTGCCTCTGGATTGACTTTTCCTGGACAGTAGGTAGGAACAACTACTTCATTCCTCCCAGCGCCTGTAGTTTTGATTCAGCCATGCTGCTGTCGCAGGTTGCCTGTGCCAGCAAAAGATGTATCACTAGGAAGACCAAAAAAATGTTATGGAGAAGAGTGTGCCTTGGATCAGCCTAAACATCTGACACTAAAGGTGCCATCCTGCCCTCATAAGTGTAACTAATTTTCTTGTTAATATGCTGGAATTAATGTAAGCCACACAATGACACTGAAACAAGCACTTAATTTTTTTTTTTTTTTTTTTTTTTTTCTTAAAGTATCAGCCCCGTGAAAGCCAGGGTAAGACACTGTCACCCTCTGAGAGACTCATTACCGTTTAGATCAGGGCTACTTAACTGTTTAGTGGGACAGATGCCAGTTTTGGGCACATCTGCTGTCCATTTGTGCTGCTCTCTCAAATCACTTAGACAGGATTATTGCCCATCAAAGAAAAGGCTCAAGCATGTGCAATCACAGTAGGATAAGTCTGAGCTTTTAGAGGCTGAGTAAAACCATCCCACAAGCTGCCTTCTCTGACCTAGACTGTTACTCTTATTATTTCTTACCAGACCTTGGTTCTGCATGACTGTTATTCATTCCATAGCTGGAAAATTGCTGTAACTGAGCAAATGAACACTTTAAGAGGAGAGATTTTTGTTAACAAACTATCACTCAGCATCAGGGAGTCGCAGTTAATTGTACCTCTTTGTAATACCAGATGACCAATGTATATATATGTATATGTATAATGTACAATGTATAATGGGTCTGTAAGGAATCCAAACACAAGGACCTCAAAATGAGAGTTTCTCAGAAGGCTTCTTTTCAAGCCATTGTTACAAGGTCATTAATTCTGAGAAAAAAAGGCTTGCATCCTCTTACTGCATGTACAAAGCTACATTGTTATCAGTGGGATATTTATATGCAAAAATAGCTCTGGGTCTATCTGCTTGCCCTGAAGGCTTCTTGAAAAATTTCTATGTAGCCAGCTGATTAGGTTCTTAATGGATTTGAACATTTGATATTTGAACACTGACAACATTCAGTTGTCAAACTGAAATATGCCATCATTAAAAGCAATACAAAAGTATCCATGCCTGTTTCAGAAATCCATAATTATGTAATAACCTGTATGCAAACAGTCCCTTTGCAATTAAGGATCTAATGATACTGATTTGATTAGTCCTCTAAGAAACGGTCACTTGGGTGACTCAATGCAGCCGACCTTAATCCACATAATTCAGAGCGTGAGGACAAACTCAGATCAAAATGAAAATTGATTTTGAAATTACTGCCTTTTTCAATGTTCTTTCTCTTAGAAGTTTCACATCAGTCAAACTTCAGTCATGTCAGGAAAATGCTTTTTGGACTTTCAGTGGTGGTTAAGTTTTCCATTCATAG
>VXBJ01003309.1:49819-71743 GCA_013400055.1 Nycticryphes semicollaris | reverse complement strand
ACCAGACCCTCCTTATTAGTAAGAATAAGGCATGCCAGGGATCGGTGGCACTCCACCAATCAATCTCCTGCTCACATGCCCTGATGCTCCTTAGTCTCTCCACCTCCTCCTTGAGCTCAGTCACCATGGTGAGCAGACCTTCCACCTGAGAACAGGCAGTCTCCCTACTGCCTTCCCCCGGCAGCAGCAGGCTCAGGCATTCACTGCAGCCAGAGGCCTGAACAGACATGTCTCTGGACAGGCCCTCTGTCTGGGTTGCCACAGTCTTTAGGCACAACTTGGCAAGGTGGCAGATGGAATATTCCCTCTGATATCTTCCAACAAATTGCCCAAGTTAAATTCACCTTTTGTTAAAAAGTTTTGATGAGTCATAAGAACTTCAGTATTCTGGCAAGCTCATGTCCACAATTCAGTGCAATTGCCTGAACTTTATGCTATCTGTTAAGGAGCTGTGGTACTGGGAATGGACAATAACTAATGAAGAAGCATTTTGTTTGTCAATTGCACATTTCAGGATATCAGCCTATGAGCCCAATAGCAGGAGTCCCCTTCAGCCTACATTAGGAGCATTTAGCTTATGAAATCCCTCTCAGAGAAAACAATCACAACCCTCCTCACAAACCAAGCTGTGTTGCTAAGGAAATACTGCCCATTGTGATATCAGCATAACCAGTACAAGGTAAGAATATTGCAGGCAGCCTCTGAGTAAAGTAACGCTCCTGAACTACTGGAACACAACAATCAATTTATCATGGTAACAATAGCTCAATTCAAGACAGGACAAAACACTACAAGTACTGGCACGAGGCAGTAACAGGCATTGCAAAAAGTCTGCTGTGACTAAAATTCAGTTACTAGGCCACAGAAGAAATAGGGCATTGCTCCTGCTTTACTTTGCATAAATTCAAGATCCAGGAGGTTCTAATTGAAGAAGAAACTGGCACAGGCCTGATAGATAAAGATGAACCATCCTTCTTCCTTTTCTTCCTCTGTCCATGTTTTACAGCTGAGTTGCTACATGTTTAGCAGCCTGAAAAACACATTGTCTTGTGTTTTTCACTGTCCTCTGCTTTTACTCAATACAAATATTTTTAAAGAAGGAAAGACCAAGCTTAAAACAAGAGCCAGGGAAACAATACCACATAACCAGTAATTTAAGCAATAATTATTAAAAATAAATCACTACCCGCATTAAGTGATGCAACTGCTATTCCATTTATTTAAAATCAAGTGTTTGTGAACTGGATTCATTAAATTTCATTTTCATACAGACAGGTTCAGTAAGGTTGATAGCAATAGCACGTGGCAGCTCCGAGACAGCTGCATAACAAAGCAACTTGCTAGTGCTTAACACTTGGTACAAAATGGAGATGAACTTTTTTCTAAACAGTGCAAGAAATGTTCCATCACAAGTCATTGCTTGGTGACACTAGGGAGTATTCTGTGACCAGAATTCACTTGCAGGGCCAATAGACATCTTCCCCATACTCTTATCTTGAATATATAGTTAAATGAAACTTTTCAGAACCATTTAATTTTGGAAATCTGCCTCTGGCACAGTGTTTAATTGAAAAACAGGGGAAAGCAGCTACAGTCCATTTCATCTTTTGGTATACTGAGTTTTCTTAGGTATTCATATACTGTCCAGCTTCTTCAGGATGAAAGGAGCTGAAAAAAAAGAAAATAAAGCAGCATGAACTTAAATACAGCTGAAGATAACAAGAAGTCTGCAGAGAGTCTGATGAAAATGCAGCCCATTTACCTGGCATATAAAACATTCATACTCCGGGTGAGATTCCACCCTCCGTCTCCCACATGTTCCCTCCTCTCCCTGCACGACTGCTTTAACGGGTGAGGCAGCACGTTTCAAGGCGGGAAGCAGGTACGCCGCTTCTGATGCGGCTGTTTTCCCCGATACCCCAGGCGCGGGGGAGGGGGGAAACACCCAAACACGACTTTTTGTTTGCTGAACAGAAAGGCACCCCGAAAGGAAATCTGCAAGGCTCTGATGCAACACGCTAAGGCACCACCCGCCGGGCAGCTAGCACGGCCCGATTCTCTCATAACTTAGAAGAGAACCGGCACCGCCATCCGCCCAATCCCAGCGCTCCAGGAGCCGCAGGGAATGCCGCCAGGCCTTTCCTGCTCCCCGGAGACACGGCCGGCCACCAGGCCGCGGATGCCCGTGGGCACGGAGCCGGGCACGGGCAGCGAACAATCTGCCGGGCCGCGCTGATCCCTCCTGGCCCGCCGCAGGGGCGCAGGCTCCAGCCCGCCCCGGTTGTCCCGCTCACTCACTGATCCGCAGCAGCGCGACGTAGATGAGGAAATTGCGGACGGAGGTGAGAACGTCGCGGCGCATCTTCCGCTTCAGCTCCTCCGGGTCCATCTTGGGCCCCAGCCCCTCGATGCGGAACATGCCAGCGGCCCCGCACGCACCGGCAGCTACGGCGGGCGATAAGGGACACGACCAGCAGCCGCGGGGAAGGCAGGATCTCGTGATGTGAGTGGGCGGTGGCGGCAGCGCACGCGCAAGGAGGCGGGGCCCTCGGTCGTGCGCCAATGTCCGCCCGATCACAGGGGGGCGGAGTCTCCCGAGAGGGTGGATCCCCTACGGGGGCGGACCCTCGTGGGGACGGAGGTTTCGCTGGCGGCGGTTGGGCGGTGCAGGCCTTTTCTCGGCCAGGCTGCGGTGAGAAGACGATTCACGGACCCCTCTGCCGAGGGGCGCCGCCCGTGACCGGAGACCCGGGAGTTGCGGGGATCCCCGCAGACAGAATCTCTGTATTTACAACGGGACTGAGCAGATAACTGCTCTTCTCTAATTTTAGTGATAAGTTCATGTGGCTGTGGGTCACAGCAGCATATGGCTCTGCTTGCTTTCTTGAATCGTGCGCTGTCTCCTGAGTTATGCATAATTGTCTTTGGTACCACTGCCGATCTGAAGAGTTTGTTACTGCTTCAGCTGGTGACTGTGTTGTCAGTGCTGCTTCTTTTAATACACAGGTGCCTTCACCCCAACCCAGAACCACATCATTCAAGGTCTTGCACAAAGACAGCCCCTATTCCTAAGCAAGTCTAGGGAGACCGTTGGACGCCAGTAATATTTAACAGGTGCAAAGAGGTTGAGAGAGATGTTGGCCTCAGAGAGGCCCCTTGCCAACTACAAAGCCCCTCTCTGGGAGCTAGAGGTCACAGAAAGCTGGGCTGATGCAGGATAATCAAGTTAACACTGACTTGTGCCCTTTTTTAGGGACAGAGGAGACCCGGCTCACCCAAAGAACGGTGTACACAGCCCTCAGTCCTCACTCTTGAGCTCTGCACCACATAGGCTTCAGCCAGCCAAGCCTTACAACTTCTGCCCATGCCAGGCTACCAGCAATGCTTACAAGAGCATTCCTCAAATGCCAGGAATACTGTCAGAGAAGGCACAGGGGCTAGTGATGGCTGGAGAGGATCAAGCATCAGGCAGCATCTGGCTCTCCCCACCACCCTCACAAGACACCTGGCTTCCACAGCCCACCCTGTTCTGCATATGCTTCCTCGGATCAGGCAATGTACAGCTGGCAGATAATTTAAAAAAAATGGATTTCTCTCAGCTAAGTTGCCTGTGGCTCGAGGCAAAGCTAATTACAGAGCAGTTGCTTTCATTGTACCAGTGACTAAGAGCACTGATTGCAACTCTCACTGGCTAGAGGAGCTCTCCTGGCTTTCTGTGCTACCTCAAGGCCCTCCCTGACTTTGCAAAGGATGGCCAAGGAGAGGTGTTCCCAAACGACCCTCTGCCTACCACATTTGTAGGATTTTAAATCCCAAACCCCAGTAAAAATGAAAGAGCAACCACTTCTGGTCACAGTTGTAAATTGTAAGTCAAAGTTGTAAGACTACCCTTGCAGACAGCTTTACAGAAAGGCCCTGGAGGAAAATAAAATTGAGCTGCTCAAATCTGCAGCTGCTGTAAAGTAGCCTCATTCTGCTTGCTTCCAGGAAATCTTGTTGATTTACTCAGAGTTCCTCTGGTGTTTGCTAGCAGAAACAGTTTAGCAGCTCCCAAGGCTATCTTGGCAGAAGAGCAAGGAGTCTCATGCTACTTTTCAAGACTGTTGGTCCTCCCATTCTTGGTTTGTATTTGAAAAGCAGAAGTTACGCTCTTTTCCCAAGCATTGCTCTGGAGAAACTAAAAGAACTTGGGCAAATTTGAATCAAATTGACACAATACTCAACAGAGATTGGAACAAGGAGAAAACAAGAAAATGATGTAAAGGAGCAACGTGAGTGAGGACTCTGCCAGGACATTGATTGGAAAGTTGTTGCCACAAGTTATTTCCCTGGAGCCATCCCATTCTCCTTGTCCTTTTGTGAGATGGGGGGATGAGAAACATTTCCTTTGGGAGACATCCACGTTGGAGGGGCAGGAGGCTTCAGGTGTGGAGTCACTCACAAAGAACAGACTGCATTGGCTTTGGGTTTTGACAGCAGTAGGAACAACTTACTGAGCTGTCCTTGAAATGTTTGTGGTAATTTTCCAGAATTCCCTCAAACATCCAATTTTTGGCAGCTCACAATAAACATCCTTAGTTTTACTCAGTCCTATAATTGCATGAGAATTTTACCTTTCATTTCCCAGAACTACAGGCAGATTATTGGCTACTGACTGGGCATTGGCTTGAGGTTAAGGTCTCTGAAAAGAACACAGGTGACTGCATGACATGGTATGTGAAATGGCTGCAAATGGCAGGTAACTGAAAAGGTGACAAAAGTTGCAGATAATGCCACAAGGGACAGCTGCATCTCCCAAGTGGTTATGGAGCAGTGATGCGAGGAAAGGCCAAATTTCACAGATAATTCCAGAGAAGCACTGGGTCCTGCAGTGACAAGGCCAGCAGTTCCTCAGAGACTGTGTCAGAAATAGCACATAATGCCAAGATTATCTAGGTCACAGTATCAGAAATACCAAACTGGATGCAGATGTTACACATACACACATAGCAATGAGGAAAAAATAGAAGGCAGTTGTTCATTTGGAAGGAAACTGGGACAAATAAAGTACAATGATTGCAAAAAGGAGGGTGAAGAAACAGGAAAACAGAGTACCAAGGCACACAAGTGTTGTGACCAGTGCTGGATGGAGGAAGCAGCCAAGCAGCCCTCTGTATGATCACCATTGCTAGAGTAGAATCTTAAATTAAACCTGTAGTTTTGGCCATAGCATGCCTGTCATACCTGCTGTCCTGGCCAGGAGGATGAAGTGGAAGGCACATTGCTTTCCCGAACAGACTTGAGGACACCCAGATGAATGTATCGAGCAGCCTGGTATTACCATGTACATGCATCTTCTAGGTATGATGACTTTGGCAGCTACCTATCACTTCCTAACATTTTTTTAAAAAGAAGTTCAGTTTTTTATAGCCTTGCTGATAAAAGACTGACACAGTGACACAGAATATGGATTTGCATTTGTTTACATACCAGCTTAGCAAGGGAACAAGTTCACTCCACATGTCAAGCAGTTAAAGTCCACATAGCCAAGGTGCATTTCATGTTGCGAGGACAGGCATGCTCTGGCTGCCTTGTTACCCCAATGGCAAAATCATCCCAAAGCAGGCCCAGGTCCAGGCACACTCTGCATGCACAACATTCCCTTGTGCCTGTAATTCAGATGACTTGTCTGTGCCTGAGTGAGGAGCTTTTTTTCTGGTTTTGTCTTGCCATTGATGTGGGTGGGCAGAAGCTATCTGGAAAACTTCAGGATCCAATTGCAAATGAGCTCTATGGGCCAAGGAACAGACTCCGGGGCTCCATGGGGTATGGGAACGCACGGAAGAAGGGCTGGCTGGGCAGGGCTGTTCAGGGACTCGAGCTAGGAGCCACTTCTAAAAGCTCAGATATTTTGCTCCCCTCCCCTTGAAGTGCTGTCACTGGGGTAAGACCCAGCTAGTGCAGTGGGAATGTTAAATTAGGAGCTGCTGCCCAAGCTCACACACACAGACACACAGACACACAGAGATACTCCCTGTGAGTCTGAGTTGCTGGCAGAACTTGAGAATTGAAGAGTTCCAGACTTGGGAAAAACACTACCAAAACATCAGTGTGATATCAAAACACTTTCCCATACTAAAAGACTCAACACACCGCTGCTAGGAAAATTGCTAAAAAAACTCTAAAACTCTATCGAAGCCTAAGGGCGTAACTATCAGTAGCAAAATCTAGCTACTGATGCTAAGTAAAGATAGGCAAACAGCACAAATCACATGATATTATACTCCAAAGTAATTAATTCTAATTCAAATTTACTTGTGCTAAACAACTAATATTGCTCAACAGAGCAGGCAAGAAATAGTGCTCAGAAATTAAATCTGTCCTCATCACCCTTTTTGAGACCTCAGTTAGGTTTGTGGGGGAAAGGAACTTACCATGATAGCTTGATCCTCTGCAATGAAGATATTTGGGGAAGTGGCCCTCCATACACTGTTCTGGGGTGTTTCCCCAGGGCTCCTCACACATCCTGGAAGTGGATCATAGGCCAACTGAAAGGACAGCATGCCTTTCCCTTAGGCAAGGAAACACTAGCCTGCCCTGGTCCCTTGAGCATCCAGCAGTAAGATTTAGAGAAGTGCCAGAAAACTCCACTTCTGGAGTTGGATAAGGCCATTTATCACTGGTGCATATCAAAGGCATATTAGAGGCCCAGGGGAAGCCTTGCAGAAGCACTAGGGGCAACAAAGTAGATAGTGCTGGAGTCTTGGTGCTACCTACCATGTTGACCCTTTCACCCCATCAAAAGAATCAATATTGATACATACACTAATGGCAGCATCTGCTTTTGTGCAAACAAAGAGACTTTCTCTTTGGCCAATAAATTTCAGCTTGCCATTTTGTAGTCTCTCTCTATGGACTTCACACAGTCAGTCAGACTGTGCAAAGATACATTTTCTGGGCTTCATCAAACAAACCCAAAAAGCAAATTAACGTGACTGTCAATTAAAGCTGAAGGGACTGTTCCAAACCACTCTCTGATGCCTCCCAGCACTTTGGGCCTGGTGTGGAGGGCAATGCCATCTCTCCTGGTGCATGGATACACAAAGGTCTGCCTGGCCTTTGCTACCAGAGTCAGATGCTTGGTACATTTGCTTCCCAGTGCCTTGCAGCTGGAGCATCTATACTCACTGCTTTCAGTTTGGCTGGTCTAAAACCAGATGTGGCTAAAGACCAGATGGATGCATGCCGAATCTAGGACTGATGCACTTATTGCAGGCAGTGCTACACAGGCATATGAAGATACAGGTGTCTAACCCAAGTTTAACCAGGGCAGCTGTACAGCAAGATCAGTGCCCATTATTCACTCATAATCATACTGTAACGGACACCCAGACATGACATGGTCTTCCATCCATTTATCCACTGTCCTCAGCTCTGAGGCAGGTAACATCACCCCATTCCCACTGGAGAAAAAAAGTCTGCAAGATAGGCACATGAGTATACACAGTTAGAGCTCTGCCTCTGATTTCACCACATCTGAAATCTTTTTGTTTCAATTAATTCCAGGCAGAATTTCTGGCATGGATTACAGCTAATGACAGCTACTTTGGGCCAGGGGAATCAGCAGTGATAATCACCTTTCCAGCAGGACTCTTGGTGTCTCTACAAGTGGGAAGACTCTCTGGCACATCATTAGATGACAGACTCCAAAATGCAGACTGAATCTACTCCTTCTAACACTGTGCTTAGCAGAGCTGTCAACTGGATGGCTAATCCAAAGGGTAAGCAAAATGGCAAGGAGCTTAAGCAGAGAAAGATTTTTAAAAATGCATCTTATTTCTTCTAGAAATAGGGTAGGAGAGTGTGTAGACTCTCATCCAGGGGTACGATCGGCACAGTACTCCTCAGCAAGTGACATCCTCAGTTGACATTAGGACGGTGGGAGAGATGTTATTTTTTGCATAGCAAGTAAAAAGAAATAAGGCATTCAGGCCTATGGGGTATCCTGGGGGTATGTAAACTGGCTGATTAAAAGGGGCAAGACCACAGCAAAGCAGATGCTCCAGCAATGTAAATCCACATAGTGCTGTTAAAACACAGCAGAACAACTCCAGGGCAGGAAGACTCACCTCACCTCTGCATGGTTGTGGGCACAGTGAAAAGGCACAGTGGGTCCCAGAGAGATGCAGTGTGAAAAGAGGGTGCCAACCACATGCATGGCTGAGTCCTTTGGGCACCTTGGGCTGGATGCCTCTACCTTCACAGCGGTGTCATGTTCCATGCTGATGCCTTTTGCTGTAGGTTGTATCTCCCCAGCAGCCTCACCAGGTACATCTTGCTTGGTGGGGACCTCAGGCAGGAGAACAGTCCCTGATGTCTAGCAGACAGAGAAGGAGAAGTAGGACAGTGCTCACTCAGTGCACTGGTCTGGCCTCTGCCCTGGGACCCTTGTAGGCTCCCCACACCTCTGGTCACCTGGGGCTTGACACCTCAGGGGCCACACTGTGATACAGAATACCACAGGCTAGTGTTCTGTGATAGGATTCCCTTTACCATCAGAGGTCACCATCCCACTATGCATCCCCAAGCCAGCAGCCTGACAGCCCTGTCCCAGTGATGGTAGCTCTGTATGTGACAATGTGGGTTTAGTCCACTGGTTTCCTCACTGTCTGCATTAGAAATGGTTAGTTCTCAGGCAGCAAAGCTGCATTTGTTTCTCCCAGAGGGAACACACCTCCAACAAGGGGTTCTTCTGCTTCTCCTGTTGCCTCCACAAGCAATGCTCCAGCTGCCTCTGGCTCCACTGTGAAAGCATGAAACTATTCCTGTGGTCATTGCTCCCTAGAACTGGAAGGAGGCCAGTGGAGCAGCCTCAAGCTGCATCATGGAGGGAGCTAGTGGTGATGCTCCAGACTCCCCTCTGCTTCTGCCAGACTGCTGGAACTGGCTTGACAGTGAATAAATTGTCTCTGAGTGCTTCACTTCAGGGGAGGCCCAGGAGATGGCAAGCTGCTGTACCTGGGAGTGAGGGTGAGTAGGTATGAGCAAAAAGCACATGCACATGCATGCATACTCTTACAGTACATGTATATATGTGATTGGCCACACACATCAATGTAGACAGACACCCTGAACTCTCACTCAAACACAGACAGCACAAGCAGCCTAAACCTGCTCCCATTTCTGGCCCAAGACCACCATGAAAACACATACACCACACACCAGAGAGTCCATCAGGAAAATCACTAGTAGTGAAGTTGAATAAGGCACAGAACAAACTGTGCTGACCCAGTGCAGGGCATGGCCAGACAAACATCCTGACCAGAAAAATGTTCATAAACTGCCTGCCCTTTTTCTTCCTTTATCCCTCTGTTTTCCTACATTTGTTCTCCCCAAACCATTAACCATTTGTTCTCCCCAAACCCCAAACCAGGGTTCCTCCCCTGGGCATCCTGTAATAAGCATTGTGCAATCCTGGAATGCTTTTCCCCTGCACCAGCAGCACCTCCTGTAGCCCTGGCCATGGGCCCTGGGTCTATGAGGTGCTCGAGAGAGAGTGGGTGTCCCCAGCCCACAGGGCTGAGCTTCCCTGGGACTGGGAGGAGCTGGGCAGCTGAGGCTGTCACTGGGGATCTCCTGAGGCTCAGGGCTCTTGTGTGTGCAAACTGCATCACCCAAGTTCTGGAGGTGTGATCTTTATTCTCTGAGACAATAGTGAAAGCAGTGTTATTTGACCACTCATATTGCAGTCTGCCTCAGTCAGCCCATGTGAGACCAGACAGTTTGATATCACCCATCCATTCTAAATTCAGGCATCCCAGGGATGTCTCCAAGGCTCCAGATCTGTTTTATCACCTTTCAGAGGGTCCTATTGTTCTGCTGTTGTCTGGGACTCCAGCACAAAGGGCTCAGGCTACCTTGGCATACCTGGTCCTCCAAGGGAAGATTTCTCTCCTGCTTTTTCCCTTTAACCTTGGGAGGAGCGGACTGTGGCCCTGCCAACAAGCGGCCTTGCTGCTCATGGAGTTGCACAAGCTGCTTCCTTACCATGTGCACTGCTTGGTACACTCAGGTGGTGAAAACAGCCTTAAAAGCTTCAGTCACAAAAGATAAATTAAAAAAAATTAAAAACTAATGCCAGAGCCTCAAGGCAAATACTTCAGACTTGCCATCTATTTACCAGTGATCTGCTGCAGGGAGAGTTGACAGGAAATGTGAACCCCCCAAAACTCTGACATGTAACCACAGTGTGTTCTGTCTGTGCACCAGGTGGATGAATATGATTTCTGATGTCTTCAAAAAGTTTAATGCACTGACCTTCATGCTAAAGGAAACCAGAAAGGTGGCACTATTTGTATCATTTGTGTATACCACTTTAAGAAGCAATTGCTACTCTAAGCAGAATTGGAGTACATAGCAGAATATTGTCTGCACAGTTTGAGTCTCAACCTTCAGGAAAAGGTTTTCTGGCCACTTGCATCATTAACAGAGGTGTTTCTCTTGTCACACTCATTTTTGCCTTCTAGCACAGATAAAAAATTGTGGGTTCCTCTTTGAGCTCTCTGTTGTTGAAACGTCAAAGATGTAAGAAGTTTCAAGGGCAAATTATGGACTGCATAGTTTGGCTTTCATGTATTTAAGCTTTTCTGCTTCATGGGTTCATTTGTCTATTCCTTGCTAAGAGATCTGAAAGCATTTCCTTAAAACCAGCAAAATGAGGGGTGCCTGCACAGCAGGCTTTGGAGTTTCTCAGTGCTGTTTCTTGGCCTGATTTACTATACCCACTTAAGAAGCCAGCTATCACAAGAGTGTCAGGGTGAGCTGTAAACGGTAGGGCTTGCCCTTCTTCACACAAAGGCAAACGGTCTGCAGGAGAGATTCAGAGAGATATTCTGGCTCAACCTATAGCCTGGCCTGTCAGACAGGTCTTCCCACTGGGACGAGAGAGCTGGTAGACACAGAAAGTCTTGGACAGACACATCCTTGTCACAAGTGCCATTTTTCTGGAGAAACTCCAGTGCAACCACTTCTGCAACATGTCTTTCTCACCTCTTTGGTCTCCTGAGCTGCTCTGTCTTCCTCTGGTCACACATGCCATGTTGTATCTTAAGAAGGTATCCTGGGCCAGCAGTTCAAGAGAGGGGATTCTGCTCTGATGACACCCCACCTGGGGTCTAGCTCTGGAGCCCCCAGCATAGGAAGGACATGGACTTGTTGAAGTGAGTCCAGATGAGGCCATGAAAATGCTCCAAGGGGTGGACCCCCTCTGCTTTGAGGACTGGCTGACAGAGTTGGGGTTGTTCAGCCGGGAGAAGAGAAGGCTTTGGGGAGAACTTATTGTGGCCTTTCAGTACCTAAAAGGGCCTATTGGAAAG
Organism: Nycticryphes semicollaris; assembly: GCA_013400055.1. Classification (NCBI taxonomy): domain Eukaryota; kingdom Metazoa; phylum Chordata; class Aves; order Charadriiformes; family Rostratulidae; genus Nycticryphes; species Nycticryphes semicollaris. Next base: position 60,389 of record VXBJ01003309.1, on the reverse strand, counting down.
ATGGGGACAAACTTTTTAGGAGGATCTGTAGTGATAAGACATAGGGTAATGTTTTTAAACTGAGAGAGTAGATTTAGATTAGATACAAGGAAGAAATTTTTTATAATGAGGATGATTAGACAGTGGCCCGTGTTGCCCAGAGAGGTGGGAGATGCCCCATCTCTGGAAACATTCAGTGTCAAGTTGGATGGGGCAGTGATCTAGTTGAAGATGTCCCTGCTCATTGCAGGTGAGGTTGGACTAGACGGACTTTAAAGGTTCCTTCAAACCCAAACAATTCTATAATTATATCATTCAAAGGTAGTTTGGATCATTCACATAATGCTCAATGACCTTTGATGGGTTAAACTCCATAGACAACTGGGCTGGGCAGCAGCAGCATAAAGGCATGGCTAAGCACACGGAGACTGCTAAAGGATGAAGAGTTACCTTGTCTGAAGCTTTATCCTGCAGAAGGGCAGCCAGCATGTCAGGCAACTTGAGCTGTTTCTGCACAGCTCATGGAACCAAAAACTATCAGCACACAGGCTCTCAAACATGGCTGAGCAGCTGTGCCACATCCAGACTAAGGAACTCTGAGAGACAGGCTAACTAACCTACCACATTCAATTTCTCAGATATGTGAGGTATGTTTTTTTCTTCTTCATGAAATCTTAGTCACTCTTGTTCAGCAGACACAGCTCTCTGGATCCGTAAGCCCAACAATTCCAGAGTAATTATCTGGATGACAGGACAAGGAGATGGGTTCACAGGTTCAGCTCATGACTAGGATGAGCTCCCAGAGGTTTGATATCCTTGCATTCTTTATAGAAACAGTTTGATAGGCCAGCAGCAATGAGTTGGAAGCTTCCAAATAGTTTTGAAGTGTTTCCCCAGATAGAAGGCTTTTATAGGTCAGCTGTGAAACCATCAAAACACTGGCAATGAAAACAGTATTTAGAGACAAAATCTCTTGTAACTTCCTGGAGAAATGTTCCCCAGGCTTCTGAAACTTAGAATAATCAGAGAAGAAAACCACATGATCAGTTTCAGCACACAGAGGTACAAATCTAATACCTTTGGTAGCTTGGTATGAAGCTCTGATTTCTCTTGTTACTGGATACCACTTTTCACGCCCAGGAAAGAGAACTATGATAAATTTCTTTGTTAATTAAGCTTCTGCTTCCTGCATGGATTGCTTTAAAAGCACCATTCAGAGGCACCGGTAAGAAGGAAAATGTGATGCAGATTCTCCAGGAAAGCTGCATGAATCAGCAGTTGATGAAAAACATTTTCCTGGGCACTGTTTAATGTTATATTAATTACAAATGTCAAGCCACAACCTCGTTTTTCATTTTAAATTCAGTGAACACAAAGTAGTACTGATCGTGAAAGCTGCCAGACAAACTCAGTTTCAACATAAGCAGTAAAAGAAAATAACCATCGTTTCTGTGTGGGAGCTGATTTGGGAGAAGAGCAGGCCCTGAAAAGCAGCAGAAAGAACAGCAAAGGTAAAGCAGAAGGACCCGCAGTGCAGAAATACTCTGTCTAATTAGGGAGTATGAAAGAGCAAAACCAGAAAGGCACAAAATGGAAAAAATCAATACTTTTCAGTAGGTAAGTCTTTGTTTCCTGACCAGCCCTGTGCTAAATAAAGAGCTGCAGACAGTTACAGAGGAGTTTAAAAACAGCAGAGCATTTTTACAGCAAAGGCTGGTGTCAGAGGAGAGAAAGAGCTGACACAGTGGATGTGGGTTCCTGTGTCCCCAGTTGTGCAGTCCTCAATGAAAGTCACATAGCACCAGGCCATCTCCAAGAAGCCTTGCAGCCACTGTCTTTGTCCTTAGCACCACCAAGCTCAGAGTAATAGCAGCAAAAGCACTGCACACTATGTTATGTGATAAAAGCAGCTCTTTACACCCACAGAGGAGCACAGAGAGGCAACATTGTGGTGGCAAACCCAAACAATACCCTGCCCTGTCTGCTCTCAGGCCCATACAGGAGCCATCAACCCATCAGAAGCCCATCTCCACAAGCCCAGGGAAGCACAAAGGCAGTTCAGAACACAAATTGGGAACTCAGAGGAAGGGCAATCCTGTCCAGGGCCCTCACAGGGCTGTCCCAGGAAAGGCTCAGCTCCACAGTCTGGGTAAGAAACCTATCAAAAGGAGTCAAGTCAAAGTCTGAGCACCCTTGGGACCAAGGGAGGTCCCTGCCATCAACATGGGACATGCTGCCAAGTGTAGGAGAAGAGCTTTCCGGGACTGCATAAGTCTTATTACAAGATGCCCAGGGGAGGAACCAAATTGGGGGAAATGCAGGTGTCGTCATGGTTTGGGGAAGAACAAATTTGGGAAAACAGAGGGATAAAGGGAGAAAAAGGGTAGGTGGTTTATGAACATTTTTCTGGTCGGGATGCTTGTCTGGCCATGCCCTGCACTGGGTCAGCACAGTTTGTTCTGTGCCTTATTCAACTTCACTCCTAGTGATTTTCCTGAGTGATGGACTGTCTATCTGGTGTGTGCTTTTGTGTCAGAGCAGCCCACGTGTCAGTGGTTCAGCATCTGGAGTGGCACGGGTGTGCAAGTGGGTGTGGAAGCGCTTCTGATGATCCAGCCAGGGGGGTGTGGGTCTCTAGGGGTGAGACCACCAGATGTCTGCCTACCTGGGGGACCAGGGCAGTCCTGGGGGGCTCTGTACACGTTCATGTCAGCACTGGTGTTTGCAGGAGGGTCCGGTCTAGCAACTGGAGTGGGGCCATGGCCTCAAGGATGTGTATGTGCTTGTAGGTGCCAGCAACTGGGGAGACTGGGACCCAGGGCGGACACATATACAAAGACACACACACACTTCTCACTAAGGGACTTACATGCTTGTTGTGGTTTAACCCCTGGAAGCCAGGACCGTGCAGCTGCTTGTGCAGCTCTTCCCCTTCCCTGCAGAATGGTGGGGAGAAGAGGGAGAAAAAGAGGGGAAAGGAGAAAAAAAAAAACCTCGTGGACTGAGATAAAACTATTTAACAGAACAATATCAGAAGATGAATGGAGTAGTAGTAATAATAATAATAGTAGTAGTAAAAGAATATACAAAACACAAGTCACTCTCACCACCTGGTGAACTGGTACTTTCCTGAGCAGTGATTGGAGAATCCTCCCTCCTGCCCAAAGCTTACCATGTTTATATACTGACTGTGATATTTATGTTAAAGAATTTATTCCATTGGCTATTCCCTGTTTCTGTCTGTATTCCCTTCTCAGCTTCCATGGAAGGTTAAAAAAAGCCCTTGGGAAGGGTAAATATTGCTTAGCAGCAACTCAAGCCATATGCATTGTTGACATTCCTTTCACGGCAATTACTAGAAAGGAAATTAACTGTTTGCCAGCTGAATGGCAAAGGACAATACTGCTAGGGTCAGCAAGAGCCGGGGCGGGGCAGGGCTGGGCGGGGCAGGGCAGGGGCGGAAACCCGCCATACTCCCGGTACNNNNCGCCTCACCGCCGGCTCCGCGATCCGCTGACAGCAGCCGGTAAAGGGAGACTCTTTTCTCTGCAGCGGCGACGGGTTTGGATGTGGGTCTCCTCCCGTTTCCACAGCACCGACCCTGCGGGATCCCCGGTTCCGGGTGCAGGCAGCTCGGGCAGCTCCCGGCGGGCGGGGTCCCCGTGGTCAGCGGAGGTGCGGAGCACGCCGAGACGATCCAAAAGCTGGCGGTTTCGGCTGAAAAGAGGTGTTGCAGTAAGTAATACTGCTGGTTTCGCTCCGCATCGGCCGTTTCACAAAAGCCACGTGGAAAATGGCTTTGCCATCGTAGTTCACAGTCAGCGCCGGGGATTTTTGCCCCAAAGCTGGCTGTCGTCAGAGAAGTGAGTGTCGCTGCACGGGCTTAGCTGGGTACAGTGGGAGAGGCTGTGCCAGACTAACCCAGGGGTCTAGCAGAAAGCTGGTGGCTCTGAGGTTTGGTCTAGCGTCCTGCTGATATCTTTTATCTGGAAATACCTGCCTCACAGCGGGACAGCTGGTTCTGCTTGGTCTATGACCTTGGATTTTGTGTGCCTCTCTTTTTATTTAGGTGACTTGCTTAGTAGTTTCTGGCCTGATCTCGCACCAAAAGCTGTGAGCTGATTTTCTTTTTCATGGGAGGAAGCTATATGCTCCCCTGCCCCATCCTCCACCCCCCTTCCCAAACAGCAAAACAAGCAAACAACAACAACAAAAAACCCTGAACCCCTCTCTATTTTGGAATTCACAATCAATGATTTTGTTTTTTTAACCACGATGTGAAAATATTGTAAGAGGAATTTCACCTGAGCTTGATGGAGCAGAAGTCAGAGTGGCTTTAACATGCAAGCATCAAGTGTAGCACTCAGTGAAAAGCTTTTTCATCACCAAGGGTGGTGGTCTCACTGGGCAAAGGCAGCGTCTCTGTGGGGTAGCTGGAGCATAGAGATCGGAACTCTATGCAGGACAGTGGAAAAGGTCAGGGTAGCAGCGCGTGTTCACCTGGCAGATGTTACAAATTTGTATTGCTAGCAAAGTGATGGATTTGCTCCATTTGTATGTGCTTGTGATGGCTATCTAACCACACAAAATACATCAGCTTCCACCTGGGTAACCTGTTTTGGATGTGCATGCTGATCTTCACTTGAGCATCATGCATTTTTGCCAACTCTTTGCAACAGCTTGTCTGTGGTTCCCTTGTCAAAGGTTCCTACTACAGTACTGGGAAAGTGTCTGAAGTTTCTCCTTCCTGGCAAATTTGGCTGAGATGGTCTAAATTTTTCTAAATTTAAATTTGGCTTAATGGTTGAAAGGGGCTCTAAGACAAGAAATGTTAGGAGGCCCATTGGTTATGTGAATCTTGTCCTGAAGGAGTAGTCCTGCTGGCCCAGAAGAATCTGCAGAATTGGAGATGGAAATGACAGTCATGTTATGTAGGAAGCCCTCTGTGAACCATTTCCTCCATGTTATCTCTTTCTGGGGTGCTGTTCCCACTCCCATGTGGGAACAGTTTCTCTCTATAGCAAGACAGATAACTGTTCAGGGGGCTGTACAACCTGATAAAAATGCAAGCTGGAAAAGAAAAAACAAACAAACCAAAACTGGAAGTCTGCAAGGCAGAATAATTTCATTGTCCCTGCATAAATTCCAGCTGACATCAACTGGAGAGGGCACCTAACCCCTGCTCCATCCCTCCATTTTTGAACCAGAATGTGCAGCTCTGGGCAAGACTGATGAGTATGCTGTGGGACCAAATTGGGTGGGAATGTCAAAAGCAAGGATGCACTGGAATGACTGCAAGGATGCAACGCAGCTCAAAGGAAGAGGCTGGCCCTCAGCCCAGCCCCGTGATACTGAGATAATAGAGATGATGATGTGGAGACAGGTCTTTCTCAGACAAGAGTAGAGAGGTAGGTAGAGAGGTAGGTAGGTAGGAGGGCTCTGAATAGACAGGGGGCTTGAAAAAAATACAGTGAAGCCTTCCAGGAAATGTCAACTGAACTTCTTTTCCACCAAAGCTTCTCAGTCATGTTCTGTACTGAGTACAACTAAGGGAACAAGTGGCTCAGCAGCAGAAACGGCAGCACTGAGATGCAGTTGGGCTTGCAGCCAACTGTGGAGCTTACTGTGGTAGAGACTGCTGTAATTTAGCCATTGGTAGCAGGCATATGGCACACATTTCCAAGTGTAGTGTTACCTACTTTATCCTGGGTTCTACTCCTCTAAATTTTAGTAAATTACCCTCTAAATTCATGCTAAGCAAGCTGCTAGCAAACAGGACAGCATGCTTAATGCTATTTAGTTATCTGGTCTCCAATATATGCAAAGAACCTGGCAATTTTAACATTGAAGAGAAGCTCTTAAGCTTTTGTGAAATGGCTCTGTATGCAGCATAAAATTCCCAAATTAGTATTTTTTAAGTGCAGATATTTTCCCTTTCTTTATTCTTTCTTTCTTGGTATTTGCCAAATGGCTATGCAGAAGTCGTTTCCCAGCATATAGTCATCATTCTCAGTGAAATCCAAATACAAGGCACACAAAAAGATCATCTTTGCTAACAAGTATAAAGGAATCGGTTGTATTGCCTGCCCTGAATTTGGATGTGATGAGGTGGGTTTTCCTCTGTTGAGACAATCGTAGGAAGACACTGGAAGTACTCCAGGGTGCTGAACTTTACAAGCAGGTTTTTTGGTTCAAGGTCTGCACCAGGACAGGGAGATCAGTGCCAATAGGTGGAGTTCTGCATGGGGCTTTTTTTTTTTTTTTTTCCCCCATCGACAAATTGCAAGTGGCATGAAAGTGTTGCTAATAGGGTGAGCTGCATGATTTCATGGTACTATGCATCCAGGGGCTAGGGAAGAGTATCCAACTAGACAATCAGAGGCAGCTCTTTTCATCATTGTGAGAAGAAGCTGGTCTTGGAAAGCTAAGTCAGGAAATTAGAAGTGAACAGTCCTTCTGTGCTGGCAGTTCTTGCCCAGAGAGATACAGCTGAAGGGCTGAAAGTCTTCACACACTTCCACACAACTCTATTTTTAGAAGGGAAAGCTATTCAGAAGGGAAGTATTGATTTTTCTCTTTTCCACCTTGAACATTCTGTTTATCATTTTCTTCAGTTTGTGTGTAATGGACCATACAAAAAGCTATTCTTACTTCTTCCCTTCTGCTATAAATGCAGGAGCCATGCAGGGGTGCAGGACCTTTGCTAAACCCATTATTTGGTGCCTGAAGTCATTGCATGCAATGTCCAGAACCTCATATTTTAAAACTAATTAAAATGTTAAGCCTTTTATGTCTGCAGGAAATGGGAGTGCAATGAGGGTGTGATGGTACAGGCCAAACTTGAAAATGCCTTCAGAAAACAAGCTAAGAGCTGATGTTGTCCTGCAGCTGGGTTGGGGAGAGTGGCAGGGAACATCTGACTTGTGCTTGTGGTCACTAATGACTTCTGGCCAGCAGCAGCATGTCTGGTCAAGCTAAAAGAGACAAAGGGACTATCTCCGTGAGTATCTGGTAGCAATAGGTGTGGTCTGGCAGCACTGGTCACCCTGCTACTCTGATGTTTGTTTCTGTACTCAGGTAAACTACAAAATGTGCTCCTGGCTCCCTGGGTCTGGACAGGTATTACTTGGCTTTTGCCAGATTCCTCTGGGCCTCTCAGAACATGGCTGTGCTAGGTGATTGTTGTGGAGGGTGTAGCTCATCTGGAGCTTCAAGTTCATCCTTCAGTTGGCTAGATGCTGCTGGTCTCTTCATCTGTTGTTTTGCTGCAAGAAGGCCCTGCTCCAGGGCTGGGCATGGAGCCACATTGCCAGGAGTGCTGGTGCCAGGTCCCAGCAGTGCTGAGTCTGTGCACTGACCAGCCAACTACGTGCCTGCAGGTTGCATGGGGTCTCATGCTGTTCTTCTTCTCCATGGGCACCTCGACACTAGGCCATGCTCATCCAGGGGCACACCTGCTGCACAGCAGGTTCCCCTGTGATGAGCACCTGAAGGCTGTGACTGAGGCTCTGAGAAGCTTTGTCCCAAGTGACACACACCTGTAAAGACACTGTGGTCTTTCAGAGCCAGAGTGAGTCTGTGTAAAACCTGACCAGTGCTGTGGGAAAGCAGGAGGTTGGAAGACTCGGGTAGTCAGAGTGTGCAAGTGCAGACAGCGCAGAGGACATCACTGGAGGTGTCCCTGCTGCTCCTGGGAAGCCTCATCTGTGTGCAACAATTGCATCAGGCAGGGTTCAGCAGCACCACGGCCTGAAGCAGAATCTCTCCTGCCTTCCCTAGGTTGGCAAGTGCTCTAAATTCTCCTGCTAAATGTTTTTTTGACTTACGGCAGGTGGAAAGTTTCTTTATTTTGTTTTCCTGCCTGGCAGCAGCTGTTTGTAGGTGAACATTTGGGTTTCAGATAACATTAAAAAGCAACAGTGCTTTTTAAAAAAAAAATGTATGGGGTCAATGGTAGTGGTGGTAATTTCTTTTCTGATATTACAAAGAAGTGCCAAATGTCAAACATTTTTCCCCTTTGGATGAGAAGGAAATAATGCTATGACTTTGCAGCACTTTGCGGGAACTATGACTTGGGCATGTGATGATGTGGATTGCACCTCCTGAAACACTTAATGGCTTTCTTACCACATGATGTGCTCCTTTCCTCCTTTAAGACTGGAGGATATAGTGTATTGTGGGAAGGGTCCAGTCAAGAACTTTCACTTCTTCAGTAGCTGCAGGAGGCATCAGAAACGACATTCCCTCAGGCTGCTGCAGTCTATCCAGTTCACCTGGTGTAGGTCCATTTTCCCTGGGTCAGAAGCTGCCTTGGGTCTGAGGACAGGCTGATGAGTGGACATGATGGTGGCTGTCACTTTGTTGCTTGAGCTGTGATGAGGAACACAAGTGCAAAACACTTTAATTCTATAGAAACAAAAGCCTAAAACCCAAGATGTGTTGATTGCTTGATGAAAAACTAATTAAGTCAGATTGGTGCTTTTGCCTAAGGTAGTTGTTAGCAAGAGCTGACAACCCAGAACTTGCTTATCTGCTCCCTGAAAGCATGGCAATCCGAAGTGGTGACTGCTTACTTGAATGGCTTGAGAAGGCTGGTGCACTGCAATGCTGTAATCGGATGGTGCTAGGCTTGCCTGGTCTTGCTGGGCAGACCAGTTCATGTGTTTCTGCTGCAGCACAGATTCTCTTTCTGGCTGCCAGTACCAGCAGATGAACTTGAGAGCACACAGTAGATAACGTAGGATTGTGCTGGTGTGCCGTCTCCTGACCAGCCTCAACTAGCTGGTGGTGTAGGGCTCCTATCCCTTTTAACCAAGTCAAAGCTGCTCATTTCTGTGTCCCAGCTCAGCTTCCCTAACATGAAGAGACCAGCCTGAAGAGCTCAGGACTTTCACTTGGTCTGAGGGATGGCAGCTCAGCCATGAAGTCCTTGTTAAGAGAGCAGGCCATCTTGCAGTACCAAAGCAGTTATAACCAGAGTTGATCAGAAAGGAGTTGATTTAAGAGTGTGGAGGATAAACTTGGCGAGACAGACATCAATCCTATAGTGACATCTGGCAACATTTAGTGGTGTCATTCAGGTGCTCTCCCTGTGATGAGGGGACTGACACGATGACACACAAGGATGTTTGTGACTATGGGGAGGGTCTTGCTCTGGAGCGTCCTCCTTGGGCAGCAGAATGAGCCCCAGATGGGCCTATGACTCTCATGTGGCAGAAAATTGAGTGTGGACAATTTGGGCTGGCCTTTGATCTGGGCAAGACCCATGTGAATGCAACTTATCTCCACAAAAGCCAGAGAAACATCACAGACTTGCTCAGGGAAAACTTCTGCTTATATTGTGTTGATTTATGAGACAGGATGACCATAGTGATTTTTTTCTTTTTTTCAAGGGTTATGTTATTCAATTGTGTGACTGGGGAAACTGTAGCAGCAGTAGGTCAGTCAGCCAAATAATGACAGCCACATGGCTCACCCCAGCCCGTGTGCTCATGTTTCTTTTTCCTGCTTTGCTACAGGAAGCCATGATGCTATGACAGTGGCCTGCAATAATCCTTGATTTCTGTAAAAAAACACTTGATCGTTGGAAGAGAAAGGAGGCTCACCTACTCAGCATCTGCTGTGTTTGCAAGAGATGAGCCTGGGGTGAGTCATAGGGGATGTGGATGCAGGAGATCATACCTGAGTGCTGGCTGCTGCACTTGTGGGTGCCTGCTCTGCCTCCTGGACCATGTGCCATCCAGCTACTTCTGCTCCCAAGCAGAACTCAAATCATGAGTCTGGGCATCTCAGTAGCATTTCAGGGTTGGTGTCTTGGGTAAAATGTCTCCTAAGAGAAGAGCCTTTGTAGACTAGGTGCTCCACAGGCAGAAATGATTTTGAAGGGATTTCTAGTATCATCTTCCCAGTTGGAGTTTGCTTGCATTCTCCTGGGAGTGCAGGTTGGCATGGAAGCTTTAATCCTGGTCCTCTGGCACAGCTATCTCCCTTGATCAAATCTCAGAGAAGATCTTTATAATCTACTATGTGGAAAATCTGTAAATTATTGTTCTGTCCCAGTGTGTCTTCTCGGGGCTGGCTGACCTTCAAAAGTTTTGCTGCAGAAATGCTCACTCCTGCCAAATTTGCCTTCTAATGCAGCCCAGGCTCACAATGAACTACGTTCATCAAGAACAAGCGTAGTTATCTGATGCCTGCCTAGAAAGCAAAGAACATGCTTACCCTCTAGTGGTACTTGGACAAGAGCAGCAGCTGGAGGAGCAGACATCACCAGTTGTATCAACACCTCCCTACCCTGTAGCTGACTCATTACATGACTCAGATCCCTTAGCCGGTCAGCAGAGATGTGCACTTGGCTGTATGAGAACCTGCCTGATCTCCTGAACCTGCATCTTCCCAACCCAAGCATCTCCACACCCCATTCTGCTGTCAAGGGTGAAAACTCTTTCCTTGGCTGAGGGACCACATGGTGGGTCTCATCGCACAGGAGACCAGGCTTTCTTCTGAGTCAGAGGTGTTCATTGATTGGGTAGGACTTCAGCAAGAACCTGGGAAAAACTATTATTTTTCTATCCCTGTGATTTCTGGAAGT
>VXBJ01003309.1:13989-48451 GCA_013400055.1 Nycticryphes semicollaris | reverse complement strand
TATTAAACAGGTGCCAATATGGACCCCCAAGGCTCACATCACTGATCTCCATCTGAACATGGAGCTGTTGAACACTACTGTCTAGATGCAACCATCCAAGCAATTCCTCATCCACTGAACAGTCCACCCATCAAATCCACAACTCTCCAGTTTAGAGGAAAGGATGTTGTGGGGAACCATGTCAAAGGCCTTACGGAAGTCCTTTGATAGATGGATGTCCTTTGAAGATAGAGGACATCTGTGGCTCTCCCCTTGTCCTCTGATGTAGTCACTCACTCACACTCACTAGTGTTGGTCAGGCAAGAATTGTCAAGCTGTCTGTCTCGAATCACCTCCCTGTCTGCCATGTGCCTTAACATAGCTTCCAGGAGGATCTGTTCCATGGTCTTCCCAGGCAGAGACGTGAGGCTGACAGGTCACTGTTTCCCAGGATGCTTCTTTTTACCCTTTAAAAAGGGGTGGGATGTGTCCTTTTTATTAGTCACTGGGGACTTCACCTGGTGGTCATGACTTTTCAGATATCGTGGAGAGTGGCTTGGCAATTACATCAGCCCATTTTCTCATGGCTCTGGGATGCATCTCATCAGCTCCAATAGACTTCTAACTGATTCTTCAAGTTCCTCTGATGGTCATCAACCTGATCTTTTACTATGCTCCCCCACTCCCTGTCTTGCAGTCCTGTCTTGAGTGTCATCCACACAAGAGGTATGGGGAGAGAGGTCACCAGTGAAGACTGAGTCAAAAAAATTGTTGAATACCTCAGCTTTCTCCTTGTCTGTTGTTACCAATTTGCCAGTCGTGTTCATCAGGGGCCATACACTTTCTTTGACCCTCCTTTTCTGGCTGACATACCTGTAGAAGCCTTTATTATTGTTTTTTACATCCCTTGCCATGTTCAACTCTAGCCACACCTTGGCCTTCATGATTGCAGTACTACTACAAGGCAGATCCCTATGCTCTTCCCGGGATACCTGGCCCTGCTTCCACTGCCTGTGTGTTTCCTTCTTGCCTTTTAGTTTGACCAGACTTGCTGAGGGTACACTGTATCCATTAATTCAGGTCATTGATGAATATATTGAAGAGGAATGAACCCAGTACTGACCCCCGGGGAACAACACTTGTTACAGACCTCCAACTAGACTTTGTGCCACCGATCGCAATCCTCTGAGCTCTGTTTCAGCCAGTTTTCTAGCTCCACCTCACTGTTCATTCATCTGATCCACACTTCCTAAGCTTACCTGTGAGGATGCTGTGAGAGACAGTGTCAAAAATCTTGCTGAAGTCAAGGCACACAACATCATAGAAGGCTATCAAATTGGTCAGACATTATTTCCCCTTGGTGAATCCATGTTGACTACTTCTGATAGCTTTCTTTACCTCAACATGCTTTAAGATGACACCCAGAACAAGCTGTTCCATCATCTTTCCAGGGATGGAGGCGAGGCAGACTGGCCTGTAGTTCCCAGGTCTTCCTGCTTGCCCTTATTGAAGACTAGAGCGACACTGGCTTTCCTCCAGTCCTCAGACACCTTGCCTGTTCTCCAGGACCTTTCAAAGATGATGGAGAAGGGCCCAGCAATGACTTTTGCCTGCTTCCTCAGCACTTGCAGGTGCATCCCATCCATGGGTGTACCCATAGACTTGTGGGTATCCAGTTTACTTAACTGTTCTCTAATTTGATCCTCTTCAACTAAGAGGAAGTCTTCCTTCATCCAGACTTTCTCTGTTTACTCCAAAGTCTGTGGCTCCTGAAGGCTGATCTGAGCAGTAAAGACTGAAGCAAAGAAGGCAATCAGCAGCTCCACCTTCTCTGCATCCTCTGTCACCAGAGCACCTGTCTCATTCAACACTGTGCCCACATTTTTTCTAGTTTTCCTTTTGCCTCTGATATACTTGAAGAAACTCTTCATGTTCACCTTTAGATCCTTTGCCAGGTTTAATTCCAAGGAGGCCTTAGCTTTTCTCATGTCATCCCTGCGTACTCTAACCACATTCTTGTAATCTTCTCAGTTGGTCGGTCCCTTCTTCCACTCAGTATAAACTTCCTTTTTCCACTTGAGCTTTTTCAGAAACTTCCTGCTCAACCATGCAGGTCTCTTTCTTCCCTTGCCTGATTTTTTGCTTTAGGGATGCACTGGCCCAGAGCTTGGAGAAAGCAATAGTTCAGTATTGTCCAGCTCTCTTGAGCCCCTCTGTCTTCCAGAGCCCTAACACATGGGATTTTTCCAAACAGTTTCTTGAAGAGGTCAAAGTTAGCCCTCCTGAAATCCAAGGTTTCAGTCCTACTTGTTGTTTTGTGCATACTAGCCACTGTCCTTTTCACGATCACTACAGCCAACTCTGCTCCCAACCTTAATGACCTTGTAAACCTCTCCTTGTTGGCTCCTCCACCACCTGAGTTGAGAAGTTATCATAATACACTGGCAGAACCTCTTGGAATGTCCATGCCTGGCTGTGTAGCCTGCCCAGCAGATACTGGGGTGATTAAAGTCCCCCATGAGAACAGAGGCCTGTGATTGAGAGGCTACTTTCAGCTGTCTATAGGAGGCCTCATCACCTTCCCATTCCTGATGCACATCCTGATCAAATCCTGATGCACAGCTAGCTGTAGTGCACGGCATCCTCATAGCACTGCATGCATGACACAGACACCTCTGCTTTTTCTTCGGGGTAACTGCTGAAGTTCAGCATAACCATAATTACTTTGAAGCCCAAGAGCTCTGGTCTGGAACTGGCCATCTGTCAAAGGATTAGAGTAGAGATAAGACACTGAGGCAGCATTAGCAACAATGCATGGTGTTAGTACCGGCAGTCTTGCTGCTTTTGGGAGACTCATCAGCCCCATAAAGGAACATTTGGAAGAGGACAAGAGGCTACTTTTAGGGCTGGGAGCCTCTCCTAAGGAACAGCAGACTGGTTTTTAAAGCTCTAACCCAGTGCACAGTTTTTAACTGTGTATCAAGAGAGAGATTTGGTTTTGATGAAAAGCAGAGGAGACCAGCACAAAGTGCTGTATTTATTTACACTTTGGGCCATGGCGCTGGCTGCCACTGAATCTTATGGCCTGTATTTTCAACACCAGAAATTTTGACTGTGAGCCCTAAGGATTTTCCAGTTAAGTGAAACAGATATTTAGAATCTGTAGACACATCTGCAAAAGTGATTATCTTCCCCACAGCTGCTGTGGGGGTTGCTGCTGTTTTGAGGGTCTCAGGCATGTTAGTGTAGCCAGAGGTAGGTTTATGTTTTCCATGATCAGACAACCTTGTTGCAGGTGGCAAGGGTTCCTGTGAGGGCTGCATAGGATTAGCTGGAGCTTAGAGGCCAGAGCTGTCTGCTTTCCTGATTGTCTCCATGGTGAGTATCACTGCAGAGTGGCTGGGTGGCTGCCTTGAAGATGGGAGGTGAAAGAAGCCTTAAAGACCCTTTATTCCCCTAGTAAATTCACATGTGAGGCAGGAGTAATCTTTGCACAGCTGCACATGCTCTTGAGAGGTGCTCCTTAAACACCACAGAGTGCAAGTTACAGTAGTTGGGTACCTGCTCCCAAGTCTGGTTTGATCTTCCACTGCCACCACCAGCAGGGCTGGTAGCAGCAGTGGTAAGGCAAATGCTGATCCTCTGCTTTTTGGGTAGAAAAGTGTTATTTTGTAAAGAAGAAAATGTAGTTGATCTGCATCAGCTATAAATGCACATATTCACACAGTAATATTTGTGTCACAGCTGCTGATTCTCAGTATTTAGAACAAATCAGAGCCCAAACATCAGGAAATGTAAAACAATAAAACACTTGAATTACTTGAATTCCTCTTCATTTGCCTTGTGAGAATCCACCTGGGGTCATGTATCAAGAGTGATCTGGGGTGCTTTTGTTGGCACTGTAAAGGTCAGATACTTTACTCCCATTGTAAGAATCAAACCAAATCTTCCAGACATCAGTATAACTCTATTGCAGGGGCTCTGGGATCATCAGTGTGAAGGTGGCTGGGCTGTAATGAGTTGTTAGTGATGATGTGAAGACAGAGTGTTGCAGATCTTTGCATGTGCGTGCTCTGTGTTGCCTGCAGCTGGGTGTCCTGCCCGCTGAGTCCAGTGCATTGCTAATGTCCACAGGAGGTTTTGGGAGCTTTGCAGGGAGGTGCAGGTGCAAGGGAATCCTTAAAAGCAGAATAAAGGAATTTTTCTCAGCTGGCTTGACCACCTCTGCCAATGTCTGTGGAGGAAGGCAGAAGACAGGTCATCCTTCTCACTGTGTCCCAGCTCTCAGACCTCAGTGCAGACAGCTGGAACCAGACCTGACCATGATCTCCTCCCATCTGCTTCCCCTCAGGCTGCCTGTTCTGGTTGCTCTCAGGCTGCCTGCCTGGCATCTATGGTAGAGTTAAAAAGCTGTGTAAGAAAAGCCACCATGCTGAATTTACTGGAGAGAGACAAAGATCATTTAACCTAGGTTATCCTTGTTCTTTCTGCTGGTTACTCTAGGGAAGTACAGATTTTGGCCTGGTGCTGTCTCAGAAATGTGTTCTCTTGCAAGGCACCAGGCAGGGAAAAATTGCAGAAGAGCAGGGGTTGTGTTCCCACAAACTGTTATACTCTTCTTGGCCTTGCAGGGCTTCTTGCCCATGCACAGTGGTCCTACACTGAAGACTTGCTGCATGGGCAGTGACCAAGTGGATCAGGCACAGCAATGGCTGATCCTCTGTTCACCACAAGGAGCACCGTGGTGTCACAGCACCTTATCAGTACCCATTACTGTTCTGTGCCTTGGGCCTGGGGGAGGACAGGGCACATTATACACTATTGGGGTTTTACTATCGTCTTCCTTGAGAATGCACACTACTGCCTCACATCCATTGCAAGAAGTACTTAGGAAGATAATTCCAAAAGCCCTCTCCAATGAATGAGATATGGGTGGACCACACTCAGACCTGCTTTATGACAGCTTATTGCAACTATTCCTGTTCATGCAGTTCTCTGCCATCAGTGAGTGGAGGAGACCTGCTGATTCTGACTAGCACTCCTGCGCATTTTGATGGTAGTAAACACTTTAAAATAGTTGTAATTTAAAAAACAGCAATAAAGCTTGTCTATCACAAAATTTTGGTTTTATTTTGGACTTAATTCTTTCCATGTAATTACATGACTATAACTGAAGTATAACTGAAGTATATTGGTTTGTTGTTGTTTTTTTTCCCCTGCCAGTCAAATCTGGACTAGCTGGCTGAATACTTCTCCAGCTGGTGCCTTCTTTGTGCAGCTGGCACACGTTTCTTCACAGCTTCCTCTCCTCACGTGATTACATGGTTCCATGTAGCAGGCTGCCACCAACTTTCCACTCTATTTTGGGCTGACAAGAACCAAGTGATGTGAGATCAGATCTATGCTGTCTCAGTTTGCAGCAGGGATGGAATATATAAACCTGCTGTGCCACCACAGTGGCTGAAGGGGAAGGTGTGGAAGAGGCTGATGGGAATGCAGGGTTCTCTCTGCTGTGGCAGCAGTGCATAACTACAGACAGTGAAGGCTGGCAGTTTTCCTTGTGTCCTCTGGTCCTCCATGCAGGACACAATGTACTTCCCATCCCTGCTGTCTTGTCCCACCCTATGGCTGCAAGCTCTGAGGTTTGCCAAGGCCCTGATCTCCAAGTCAGTGTTGTTCTGAAGAGCCAGAATCACCCACCTAGGTTTTCTCTGAGACACTAAGCAGTGGCTGGCTGAACGAGTCAGTTAGTCATGCAAATACCTGGCAAGTCTTAGTTTCCTCTGACAGCATTTAAGCATCTTTTTGTATTAGCATCCCACTTAAGCTGCTTAGCGATGAGCTCAAGGGCTTGGCTCAAAAATAGTTGCAAAAGGGCAGGTGGGAGAAGGACTCAGGTCAAAGCTTTCACAGGACATCTTTGAAGTAAGAAAAGTGCCAACTGCACATGCACGATGGATCTGTGCAAAAACCTGGGTAATCCTTTCCCTCTCAGCACACATGCAGGTGCCTGTGTGCCCAGAGGACACCATGAAAAAGAAGGTTGCTACCTTGTGTTTTGCACTGTTATAGGGAAATAGCTGCCAAACTACTGGGTTTTTTGCCAAACCTAATAGCTGTCTCTTCTAAGACACTTATTGTTCGGTTCAAACATTCTGGTTTACTGAAAGGACAATGTGGGATTTTTTATTTTTTAGTGTTTCACCTTGTCTTTTTAAGTGTTTGTTCCTCGAGCTTTTCCTTGTTGTCCTGCAAATTAAGAGACTTTCTCCAGAAATTCTGTTTCGTGAAGCAGAACAGAAACATAGAAAGGAAAGGCCTCCTTTCTGCAAGGAAGCTAAAAGTAATGAGGGGTAGAGGGTGGAGGTGCACGTGGAGGTGATGGGAAAGTATCAGAGAGCAACTGATCTCAGTGCATCAGTAGCTGAAGCAGTTGACTTCCAGGCATCTATATGGAGAGCCTCTTGGGAGGAAGGAATCAGCCACAAGCAGGAGTCTCCCTGTGGCTCAGAGGGAAATGTTAGAGCATTTGAAGGGATGTAGGAAAGCCAAAACACTTTACATTTATGAGAAGAGAGTCAGTCAGAAGATGGTTGTAACAGCCACACTGTTGCGTGGGTGTTACAGTGTCTGCAGAGGTGACTATCACAAACACTGAAATCCTGAGGCTGAAAGAGAATGTACTAAACAAATTCTTAGGCCATGACTGCACAGGCCTTGGTTTGAAATGGCTGATATGTGTCTTTCAGGCTGCAGAACTGCTTCTATTTGTTCTGCAGTTACTTCTCAGTCACTGGAAAACGAGTAGATTTCCCATCCTACTGGCTCTAGTTTCCTTCAGAAAGCACCACTTGATTGCAAGAGTGCTCATATTTGGTTCAGAGGTACTGCTCAGATGCAGATATAGAAACAGTGTTGCTGAAGGAGCAGCTTTGAATTGTGTTGATAAGAAAGAGCAGCCAAGAGCACACAGCGAAAGAACTCCCGAAGGGCTGAATTTTATGTCCCTCTTTTCTGACCATGGCTACACAGACAGGTAGTAAAATGGGCGACAATGGCTTCCTGGGAGGAAGAAAGGCATCAACAAATGTTGGTCCTGTCCTCTCATTATTAGTGAAGATGAATTGGAGGAGTATTGTGAGTTGGGAGGGTGCTGAGGGGAAGAGGTCCAGTTTGTGTTGAGACAAAATGTTTTGTGCCTCATTTCTGTCATCTTCCAACCATCTCTTTTATATCCTGTTATTCTGAAGTTAACTTACTACTATTTCTGCTACATCAGAGCTCCTGCTATGGACCAGCACCCCTCCATCGCAGCTTAACAGACAATGTCCCTGATACACAGAACTTGCTCTTTGAGCAGAGGACAAAAGAGAGGAGCTCAGGACATACAAATCTTGCAAGCTGACCAGAAGACAGTGTGAGATGTGGCTATAATAATTCTGTTTCCTTACTGAAATACAAGGAGTTTGTATTCTTCATGACTTGCACTGGCCACTCAGTTTCTTGCTTCATTACTGCTCTCTAGAATTTCTGTGGCTATGTTAATCCAAGAGGAAATCTGTCATAGGGAGGGAATGCACTAGCTCTCTGCCTCCACAAGACACTTGGGAGTTAGCTGTAGACCTCACTTGCTGTGCCCTGAAGTGTTTGGCCCACAAAGGCTGAAGGCTGTGTACCTGTCCCTGAAATTATGATCAGTGGGAGAAATGTGTCTAGTTTGGATCAACATACAGGTGGGTGTTAACAAACTTACCCTTCAGACATCCCAGGCTAAAATAGAGAAGGGATTTCCTATGACTAGGTACGGCAGCTTTCTCTTGTTAAGAAAACAGATCACTGGATCCAGAGAGTGTCAAAAAGGAATACAGAGGTTACTGTGTCATTTCCTGCCATAAGAAGCTAATGCACTAACACCACCAACATGGACTAACCAAAAGCATCAGGCAGGGGAGACTGGATAGACAGGAAGACTCATAGGAAGTGTTACAAACATTAACATTCTCTGTTAAAGTGCATAGTCTTCCCAAGGTGCCATTGGATCTTTTTATTACAAAAGAGTTGTGAATTGGTATATGTAACAGTGAACCATATTTACAAGATTTCCTCAATCATTTATAATTCTGTTTCCCTGTGATTTCTGCCACTTTCAGGTAAATGGAAGATTTGGAGACTAACTTAATCCAGACACGCAAAATATGTAGAATAGAACAAATGGTAGCAAAATGGCTTCACCGCTCTCGGGATGGTGCATCCAGGTAAATACGTTTTTTTGGGAAAGAAATATCTGTTCACCATGTTTTATATGAGACAGCACAAGCTTGTTCCCAGCAAACAGGGGCAGCCATAGGTTGCAGATCTTACTCGTTTCAGTTGTTCTTGGGAAATATGCATACAGTAGTCCCTAGAAAATAACAGTGTTTTTAAGCATCCCCCTTGGTTTCCAGGGGCAGATGTTCCTGTTTCACCCATTCTGGTTTTGCGAGCCACATATAACACTGCTCAATGCATAATTGCTTTTCTTGAAGATGGGGTTTTACCTCTCTCCATGTCTTGTCATGGGCCTGTGTTTTTAGGGCAAGACTGGGTTGCATACAGGGGATCCTGACCCACTTTCCTAAGGTCTGTGAATCAAAATTAGGCTGACCTGGATCCTGGCAGAAGCAGATGACTGTACATTCCCTCACTGCTTTGCTGGGTAATGGTGTTGCTGTGATCTGTGGTTAGGGCCTGCTGTAGGGCACACCTGGAGTTCTCCCTCTGTGTAAGCACTGGGCTGGGGTGGTTGAAGGAGTTGTGGTTACAACTGGCTGGTGCCACAGGTCTCATGTCATTGGCTTTCTGTGAAGCCTGGGGGACGACTGCTGTCCTGCACAGTCAGAGCCACCTGTGGGTACCCAGGGAAGTGCTGGCCTCTCTGTGTACTGGTGTAGCCCACTCAAAGTGGGGCTGAGTGTATGTGTATGCATCTGTATCCCTCCGATAAAGTGTCTTCTGACTATATCTAATTAATCACCAGCTTCTTGTCTCACAGGAGCAGAGAACCTGTGACAGACAGCACTGGTGATGGCAGTGGCCAACCTGCCAGCCATGTCAAACTTACTGTCACAGTATACAAAGATTTGGTTCTCCATCACTATGGCTTTGAGATTTGTCCAACCCTTCCTCTCACAATTGCATCTATCACTGCAGGTAAGCACTATTTCCTTCTTCCTACAGTTGCAGGTGTGAGAAGCCTGAACTGTCCCAGAGAGCCGTAGTGATAAGCTCCTGACAGGTATTGATGTGTTTCTCAGGTGCCTCTGGTTGGTGTATGGTCCTTGAATACTGAGGACAAAAGCCTGTGGTGTGCAGAGTGCTTCAACATCTGCCCGATTCTGGTAGCATGGAAGAAATCTCAGCCAATGGCAGCTTCATGGCTAGTCCTTCGTCTGCACTCAAAGCTAACCTTCAGGGCTGCCAAAAGCTGCTACAAACCAAAGTTCTTTCTAGTGTTTTATCTGTAATTTAAAGGAAGCCTTTCATCTAGAGTTCTGCAGTGGCCCCAGTATTCTGTTACTGAAAATGCTCTCTGGGATTACAGCCCTGTAACATGGCAAGGATCACTGCTAGTTAGAGGCAGCCTAAGTGAAATTCTGGCCAAGTCAAGCAGATCAAGTCTTCCAGTTATAAAGGGAGGGATGTAATTCTGCTTTTAAGGTGGCTTGGGGGTTTTGAATCAAAACCTGTGAATGTGTTTTTTGTTTACCTTTTATTTTTTTAATGGGTATACAAAATTACCTGCTTTTTACCTGTCCATGTGAGTGTGACAGCCAGAGAAAGACTGTGTCCGATCTGGGCAGGTGGGTGTTGTGGGGAAAGTGGCTGGAGGGCTGACTGGGACTCTGCCTCTGGCCACCCATGTGGGATGTGGCATTCCCTATCTGCCTGGGAGAATGGCCTGGCCAAGTTCTTGTGCTTGTGGGATATTTATCATAAAGTATGGTGTCTGTCCTTTTACAGTGTTTGAGGGAAATTTTCTCTTTATGCTCCTTCTATGTG
Source organism: Nycticryphes semicollaris (assembly GCA_013400055.1). Classification (NCBI taxonomy): domain Eukaryota; kingdom Metazoa; phylum Chordata; class Aves; order Charadriiformes; family Rostratulidae; genus Nycticryphes; species Nycticryphes semicollaris. The sequence continues at coordinate 38,434 of VXBJ01003309.1, read as the reverse complement.
AAATGTGACCAAATTAGATGAGAATCTTGAGGTCCAAGAAGTGAGGAAGGAATTTTTCTGTTACTCTCTTGTTTTTTTCCTACTCAGAAAGAATCAACGGTTTATTAAAGCCGAAGCAAAAAGAAATCTGTCCTTTTAGGTCCTGCCCTTTGCTGTGGGAGTGCACAGCTAAAAGCCCTGTGTTTTATTGCAAATGATGTGTATTTGTCTTTCATGATGCTGGGGTCTCCCTGGACACAGGTGGGTGATAGGTGGGTTCATAGGCACACCTATCTGGGAGACAAATTCAGTAGTGTGCCTGGGCCAGCATCCTAGCTGTGGAGGAGCTGGACACTGTATGCTCCTCAGACCAGAGGTCCACCTGCTCCTTAGCCCCTTGGATCCTGCAGCTGCTCCTCTTCTGAAAAGCAAAGCTCAGAAACCATTTTTTCCCCTGGTTGTGGATCCTCCCAGCAGACAGCGTGGTTAAGGAGACCTCCTCCACATTCTCCTGGGTTGCAGAGGGGAGTCACTGTGCTGGGAATCCAGCTCACATCTCCTGGGGACTATTGCAGCACCTTCATTGGGATGGTGGCATGCCAGGAATGCTGAGCCCAGCCCCATGTGCTGCAAGTGGCCAGCAGCTGGGATGTGACCAGCAGGGTCAGGCTGGGGTGCAGAAGACTCCACAGAGAGGGAGCATTTGTGAACGTGTAGAGAGCGAGGCAGTGCTGCTCCCCCCCATCCTCCCATGGATGACCAGGTGCCTGTGAACCCCTGTCTAAGGATGGTGCAGTGAGCTGTGACAAGGGAAAAGACATGTACAAGAGTGATTTTCTGTTGTGCGGGGACAGCCTGTGGGACCAGGGGACAACCTGGGAAAGTGGCATGGATGCAGGCAGAGAGGTACACCAGCTGGCATCAGGGCTCAGTGTCCGTTGGCCCCTTTTCATTTTGCCACTCAGAGGCAGTTGCTGAGGCAGGTGGGTGCTGGGTGGGAAAGGGAGCTCAAAATGAGCATCCCTGGTGGCAGGAGGTCTGCCAGCATGGAGCCGTCGTGTCTAACAGTGTGACGGTTGCCTGCAGGGAGCACTGCTGAAGGAAAGCTGCAGCCGGGTGACCAGCTCCTCAGGATAAACTCGACTGCAGTACATGACTTGTCTGTCGAACGAGCGGCTGACATCATCAGGTATGGTTCTGTATGGCCAGCATGGATAAGGTGGCTGAGAGTGAGAGGAGAGGTGTGGGGACCAGGTCTCACCAAGGGCTGCAAAGGAGCATGGCTGTGTGTGAGTGGACTCCACTGAGGGGGACACTGCCTCCTCCTGGGGTGCCTCCCCCTGGGGGGGGGGTCAGCCCTGCAGGGATGAGCCCACCCTGTGGTTGAAGGGCACAGAGGCCCAGGAGAGAGGGATTCCCTGCTCTCTGGCACCATGGCAGTGCCTGGTGGGCTGTTTCCTGCCCAGCTGAGAGCTTTCCCTTGCCAGGGACAGAGGGACCGACAGCTGCCATGCTGGGGAGGAGGGCACGGGCGGCTGCTGACCCTGTCTGACTGCCTGTCTCTGTTTCAGGGAGGCCGGTGATGAGCTCCTCCTAACCGTCCTGCGCTGCACGTTGGTAAATGGCCTTTCTTCAGCACTCTCAGCATTCCCAGCAGAACTGCCTGAGATGGCCATGGCCAGAAGGTTGCCCCACAGGGAAGGTGTGGCAGCTGGCATGCAAGGACCCAAGGGTCCAGCCAAAGCAGTGAGGGACTGCAAAGGTCCTCTGATTTCATTCATGCTCTTTGAGAATGTTTTGAAGAGAATCAGTGGTAACTCTTCAGAGCTCTCCTGGCTGCAGGGGGCAGGTGGCTCATGGAGCTCACTGCCTGGAGAGCTTGGGCAGTCTGAGACCACGCTCTCTAGAGCTGGAGGCTCCATGAGGAGCTGTGTGGGCCCAGTGGTCTCCACAGGAGGATGCAGGCAGGTTTCCCCAGCAAGCTGTGTCCAGACGTCCAAGAACAACCTGGAGTGCTCCTCACATGTGGGGGTCTCTGCACCACGGGGACCCCTGAGCATGAAAGGCAGGTGCTGAGGCTGCAGGTCCAGCACCCACCCTAAGTGCTCCCTGGAAGCTCTTGAGGTTTTACTTTCTGAGTGCTGGAAAAATGTATCCCTTGTTCTTCAGGCTGTGTGGTTAAGGGCTGGGACCTGGCTGTGGATCATAGTTCAGGAACAGAAGCAAAGTTTTTAGTGGGAAGCTTTGGTTCTGATTGCCCGTTGCTGTAGCATAAAATTCCCCAGATGGCATGTACTGATGTGTTTATCCATGTGGATTTCAACATGTGAAAAGCTGAGCTGCAAAGCAATGACAAAATTGGGTTTGTGTGGTTTATGGCTTCTTGTGATGTATGAAAGTGGCCTGAGGGGGATTTGCCCCTGGCCCTGCCCCAGAAAGCATTTTGGGAGTCTTTTTAGTTTCTTTAGATTTTTTTTTTTAATTTTGATTTATTGTTAGAAACAAGAATGATGGTTCTTTTGGAAGAGTTACCGGAGCTTTCAGGCTTAAGGTCATGAGGTTTTTTGGCCATTCAGTAAAGATACAATAAAGAGAAAATATCTTAAATACATTTTTCCTGTCCAAAGTTTCCCATGTGTGCTGGCATTCAACGGATGTTCACAAAGCCAAAATAACCAGAAAAACTTTAAGCAAACCCACTGAACAGTGGCTTCCTGCTTTTGTTAATGTGGTCTCCCTTGCCTGGTATACTTGCCAGTGCTTGATCTGGCTCTGGAGATGAGTTACTCATGCAAGACCCAGATGCCTGCCCAAAGGGGCAAAATGCAATGGCTTTTCAGAGAAAAAAGGATCTGGCAAACCCTTCATGGGTCTGGAACACCCTTCACAGGCCTTCATGCATTGTTGAGAAGCCAATGAGGCACGAATCCATTTTGTTTTTTCCTTTGCAGGTCACTTTAAGGACACCTCCAAATACAGCCAAGGCTGGTCTTGATTTTGGGGTTAGCTCTTGCCCCACTCTGAAGGCAGCTGTGTTTAGAGCTGAGAGGTAACACCTCCCATCGACAGGCACCAGACCCTATGCCGGGGCTGCCCTGGCTGCACCAGAAGGGATGGGGTGAGGGGCTTTGTCCCTCTTCAGGGCAGCTGCAGGGTGTGATGCTCCCTATGGCCCAGCAGACTCTGGATGGGTTCTTTGGCGAGGCCCAAGCTCCTGCCTGCCTCCCTTCCTCCATCCTTACCAGATGGCCTCGCGGCAAGATGGGGCTGTGGCAGGTTTGGAGGCACCTGTGCCTCTGGCTCGAATGGAGGAATTGCTCTGCCTCAAAGTTGTCTGGGCCGGTACTGAGGAATACTGCCTCTGTTCTTCTTGGGTAATACTGTGCTTTACAAGAACAGGATATCTGGGCACAAGAACTCATGTGGTGTCTTGTGAACATGGTGGTCCTCTGACATGGTGAAATCATGGTTATTTGACAACAGCGCAATTAAGTCAAGTAGGGTTTTTAGCATTGGGTAGTTTTCTTAAACATTTGCAAAATTAGACTATGCTCTAGATAGCCCAGCTGTGCTGTGAAGTGCTGATTCACACTGTGTTCCTGTGAAACACTGACAGAGTTCTGTCTGTCACTGCAGGGCACTCTGCAGGTGCTGATGATGGTGCTGCATAGCACCCAGCTGCTGGCAGATTAACAGTCATTCTGTTAAGTCATTCTGGCTTCATTGTGGGAGTTGGGGAGGTGCCTAAACACAGTAATGAGTGAACATGAAGTGAAATTAGGAGTGTGTACAGCATGCATTACACATATGTCCACTTGTTGGACAGTTGGGTTTGGGCTCCAAAGGCAGCAACTGCCCAGATAGGTGAAAAAGGCCTGAAGCAAGCCTGGGTCTGAGAGACTGCTAACAGTGCCTGGTCCTGTCAGTGCCAGGAGTGTGGTATGAGCAGCGTCAGCGTGTGATTGCACCCTGCCTCTCGTGTGATAGACTGACCTGTCAACCGAGTGCTGTTATTTTTTCAGGGCGGGCCTAAGTCATCGTTTCTTACTGCAGAGAAGAGGGCAAGGCTGAAGACAAACCCTGTGAAAGTACGGTTCGCAGAGGAGGTGCTGGTGAATGGACACACACAGGTCAGTGGTCATGGCTGCACCTGGGCTCTGAGAGCACTATGTGCTGGGAAGAACTGTGTCACTCCTATGGGCTGATGCTGGGGTGGAATAACATGGGCAGGACCTACAGGATGGCTGCACCCTGACTCTGCAAGTCTGTTCTGGATATGCATCCAGGCATCTGGTCCCAATTTCTTCCCTAGGCTCACTAGTGACTGGGGGTAAGCACTGGCATTGCCAGGGGCTTTTATCTTTGATGCTCTTAAGTATACTTATAGAAAATACCTACATGTACTACTTTTGTACTTTTACCATCAAGTGAACTTTAAGTCAGCATTACAGAGCTGTGGGATGTAGCAGTCATCGATGTACTAATCACTCCATAGTAAACCTAGACTGAAGTTTGACCATGACAAATCCTAATCCTAAAAATAAGAGGTGAATCTTACTGTCTGTGCGAGGTATATTTATTGCCTAAGTAGCTGGAGTATCTCTTCCTGGCCTTCAACAGTGTTCAGCTATCACTGTATTCAGAGACTTTGGCACTAGTGACTTTGCTTTGCTGTTAAAGTTGACATGTTCTCTAGCTGATACTGTGACAGCTTGTCTTTCATATACTTGCAGCAGGTTTGCACAGAGCATCCACAGCTGCCTCCACAACAGACTGTAAGCTGAGACAATCTGTTCTTACATGAAACAGGATCACAGCTCACTGGAGGAATGCTGCAAATTTATCACAGGATTTCTAGCACTGATAACAAATGAGTAGGTAGATATGGGTCTGCCTGAGGTAGACAAGGCAAGCAGTGAGAATACTTGTAGCTTCCCTGAGGTGAAGGCAGCTCTTAATATTTCCTTTTATTTTTTTTTTTTTTTTCAACTTACAAAGCTCAGTGTGATTGTGATGGACTGGGGTCAGTTGGGAGTCTTTAACTCTGTTGAGTTTTCCTTTCTCCTTTGGAATGAAAAAATTCAGTGGTCAAAATCACCAGGTCCTGTCCCTGACTCATTAGTGATCTTTAGTTTTTCAGGTCTGACCAAATCTTGCTTCTTTGCACTGTACAGTGATGATCAACCAGCCATTAGGCCCTTTTCTTCTTCTCTTCTAAGCTGTCTCTAGTTTCCCAACTCTGGTGGTAGGGCACAGTCCTCACCTAGCTCAGGAGGCATTTCCTCTTCCCACCCTGCACCAGGGCAGAGGTGCAGCCAGAGACACCATGGATGTCACCAGCCTATTAGACAGGCACAGTGTGAATGCTTTATCACCTGGTGACTGACTCCAGGCATGTCAGGACCAGGTGTGACTCCTGACACGGTTGCCAGTACATCTCTCTAGACTCTGGTGTCCTTTCCTTCCAACCAAGTTGTTATCACATGTGCTGAAGCTGCTGCAAGGCTCATCTCTGCTGTATGAAGGGCTGTGTTCACATCCCTCAGAGGTCACTGACAGGTCTGTCTGGGACCCTGACCAAGCATTATGGCATCTGGGCCACCATCCCCGACATAGAAGCCAGGTGCTACACCCCTCATGCAGCTGGGAGACATGACACTCAAGCCATATAGCTCAGGGACTAGGGAAGGAAGAGGAAGATGTGTTATGGAAGAGGTCCAGGCAGGGATGACTGAAAGGCCTTGGGTGGGGCTGGTCATGGGATACAGCCAGACCTGAAAATGCCATCAGACTCTGCTTTTCCTTATAAGAAAATGCCATCAGACTCTGCTGTTCTTCTGGAGGTTCACACAAGTGTCTGCCTGGGAGTTTCTGAGGAGCTGTTTCAGCCAGACTGGGCACTGATATTGCAGCACATGTAGGTCTCACATTTGTGCCATTGTCTTACTGATTGCAAGGAAGGTCTTGAGAGGTCTGAAGAAGGCACTTACAAAGGGGACATTGTACTCTGTGCTTCCTACAAAGCCTCTATCAACTCTCTGCTGAGCTAAGTTAAATGTAGCTTTGCAAGTGCAGAGGAGGAACACAATCAATATAGAGTTTGCTATTCATTTAATGAGTACATAAAGAGAAATGTATTTGGGTGTTGGGGTCCCACTGGTGTTAGCTTCCTTTTTCACCATTTGTATATGGACCCTGTTTTGAACAGTAAAATATTAGCACAAAGGAAGAGTAAATAAATTTGTTGTATATTTATGACTTCTTCCTGGAAAAGCACTATTCACCATAGACAGAAGCTACTCCCCTTGAGTGTTTCAGAAACGCTCTACTTTCAGCAGGCTGATGGATTAGGAAAGCCAAAATGGGTATTATGGCCCTGAAAAACTGCAAAGCTTCCCGTTTGAAGTAAATACGCTACTCTTCTCATCTTAATGGAGCAATGCTAAGTGATCTTTGTGGTAACTGGAAGGAACCCAGAGGCTGCCTTCTACAGTTGAAACCTGAAACTCCAGTTTGGGAACATAAATTGTTAATAAGCTGAAATGCTTTCCAGCCTCCATTTTCTGTTCCGAACTTATTATGTGTCCTCACATAACTGAATGGTATGCAAGAGACAGGTCCCTCAGGATCCTCAGGTCATCATCAATCAGTGTATTGTTAGAAACTGTGGGCCTAGCTTTAACATGTAGTAAATCAACCCTGCACCAGACAAAACGGGAGGGGTACAGCTGCTTACGCAGCTTACGCAGCAGCTTTCTGAATTAAATCATGGAAGTCTATTAAAGCCTGCATAAAAGGAGAGAAATCCCATCTGGGTGTTCTGGCCAGCTAATTGGATCTGACCAGGGGAGAGGTGATATTTAATTTGAATTTCTGTGTAAAGTTCAAGGTCTGCTGTGTGCTGGCTCTACAAGGCCACATCCATATGACAACCTGAGGCTGCGGGACCTACTGGAGAAAATGTGCAGTTGGTGTAAACGAGCATCAGTTTTCTGAAATGGTTGGAGGACTCAAGGTCTGACAAAGATGTGATGTGTTCATGCTACTTCACATGAAGGAGTTAGAGTTTCGGCTCGGGAATAGTGGCAATAGTCGCTCATTTTCTCAGTGATAACTGTAGGCAGCTTGAACACCACAAAACAGGGAAGGGAGGAACAAGGAACAAGAATCAGAAGTGTTTTATGTTTGTTCTCCTAGAACTTCCAGGGTATATGGGCCATCTATCAAGAGGAACCAAGGCTGTGAAATTTATGAGGTGTTAGACAATATATGCAGCATAGGAGAGACCATCTTAGAAACTGTCATGACAAGCAGATAAACTTTAAGACTGGGGGAATGTGCCTGGTCCAAGAACATAAGAAAGATATGCTGAACAGGTATCACAGAATCACAGAATCTTCATGGTTGGAAAGGACCTCTGAGATAGTCCAGGAATGGAGGAGTAAACATTCTCAGCACTGAACAAAAAGAAGAATAAGGCTGAAAACAAGAAGGAAGGTGCAAATGAGCTCTACTAAAGAAGTAAGGTGGAGGGCTGAAAGGTGCAACCCTAGACAGCCCCCGAAGAGTATAAACCAAGTTCCCAGACCCTTCTCAGAGCACCCAATGGATGTGCTTTTGCTATGGGAGTCATTGCCTTGTCTAATGCATTTGAGACATATCTCAAGAAACTGGAGAAATCCTCTTTTGTTTGGGAAGTCCCAGAATCACAAATCTTAGGGGAATACTCCATAAAAGTACCACCTCATGTTTACCTTAATCCTACAGTGTTCTGATGGTGTGCAAGATCTATTCAGAGTAGCATGAAGGGTTTGGGTAGCTCTTGCCCAGTAGTGGGAAGATGTTTTTTCCAGCAGACATCACTGCTTTTCTGGTAATGAGCAGCAAGGATGTCTCTCAGGTTTCAGTTTCTGCCAGATCTTCCTGTGCCGCGTGGGAGCTACAGTTGGCATATTTGGGCAGCTATTGCACTGGATGCAGTTTTATGGTAAAGGCATTTGTTATGCTCTCTTTCCCTCATTCTGTGCCAGAAGCATAATCGGGAAATAAAATTTGGTGCCACAGAAGAAGATTGCAAAACCAGAGAAAGATTTTAATTTCTAACAAGATGTCTTGTGTCAGACAGAGCAGCCTGATGCCCAGAGGCTTAATGTCCAAGAACTAGTGCTGTTGTTTTTGTTCTACAGGGAAATTCTCTACTTTGTATGCCCAATGTTCTCAAGGTATACTTGGAAAACGGACAGACGAAAGCTTTCAGGTTTGAGATGAGCACTACTGTGAAGGTAATGATGCAAAGGTGCATGCAGTGGAATTTGCAACCTGTTGGTTGTATTGGCCAGTTACAGGGAACTGGGGTGCTGGCTAATACTGAGCATACTGCATTTTCCATGCTCTTTCTGCAGAGGAGGTGTTGGTTTGGTTCACCTTCCATTCCTTATCAACCAATTTTTACTAAACTTGCAAGAGCCTGGCTATGAGACCACACAGCTTTGTGAAGTGTTATTGAAGTTAGGCAAGAGGACAGGTCGGTGGGGGACTGGCAAATCAGCAGCTGTCCATGCAAATGTTGCTTTCCTTGGAAACCACAAGGCAGAATACAGAGGAGGTTGTTTGCTATAGCAGTGACAATCTGCATTCCTGAGAGGGAGAACAAGTCTCCTGGCTTGGGACCGGGACAGTGGAGTCCAAGTTTGGGTATCATGTGAACTCAGCAAGTGAAATTGTGCCAGTTGTTACTTAAAGTGCCTGTGCATATTCCAGCCTCATTTCTGCATCGGTAAAAATGTTTCCCTATGGAGACATGAAAATTGATCAACCCCTTGAGGTGGAAAAACAGTACCACCTCCCTAGGATCACTTGTACTCGGAGGCATTATAGACAAGTTACCATCATTCTTTTCAAACTACAAGGTGCTGCTCTCCAGAGCCATTAATCTAGCACTTTCCATAATTGCCGTGTTTAGACATAGACTTACAAATGTGAAGTTTTTCTAGCCTGATCTTTAGAGTTGCTCAGTGTTTATATTGGACTTAATAAGACTTGCCTGTGCACAGTGACTGGAAGCCATAATTTCTTTAAACGATGTCCTGCAGCAATGCAGTTACTGTGGAAAAGATGCATGATGGACAGACATTCTTGAGTTTCTAGGGTGAAACTGGGAAAAGCAAGGAGATTTTATTTATAATGCACTGGAGACTTTGTTCAAAAAGAAGTTTATTGTCTAGTTCATCCAAACTTCACAAAATGGTTGTGGTCTCTTGTGCCAGTCAGACTTACTCTCTTGTAAGTCTCTGCCAGTCTTGTGTCTTGCAGGGCAGAGAAAAAGAAAATAATGAAATAAAGCAAAGAGATAGTAAAGAAAGGGGAGATGAGTTGTAAAGAGAGATAGAGATATTTGAATGCCCACCTGCAAAGGATTAATGTCTAAAAGATGGATTAATTGCTCATGTTTGACTTGAGTTGCTCACCTCTGACCTGGAACAAATTTGTCCCTACTGAAGTTGAGTGCAACCCTCACCAGCGTCCTCACAGAAACACTCAAATGGTAAAATGCTTCTTAAGTAAGGCCTTTTCAAAAGCTCCTCTTCGTGTCTGCTGTTTGAGAGATCTTTGCTTAACACTGAAATGAGTCAAACATTTAAGCTTACTGTAAGAGGCTTGAGTGAGTCAAAGGAGTTCTCTTTCAATTTGTACTCAGTCAAGCCTTATGTAATGTTTTCTGTTTGGCAAAAATAAACTAGTTATTTCCATGACACTTAGTATTCCAACAGATTCCTCCATACAACTGAATTTGGTAAGATTTTTAAAATTATGCTCTCAAATTCTTCTTTATTGGCGAGGAGACTTGTTTTTCACCAGTTCTTTTTAGTTTCTTCAAAAAATGTCATAGTATTCTACAAAACTAGAATTGTTAACAGCAAACATTTGTGTCAAGAGTGACAGAAAGTACTCAAGACCACCAGCCTAAAAACTGTAAGGCCAAAACTTTCAACATGAAGCAGCCCAGGACTTGGGACCCTAGGAAGTGGATTTGAAGCGTATTACACCTTGAAGTCTGCATCTTACTGCACTCTTATCACAGCAAGCTGCAGTTTCCCTACCTTGTCCTCCTGATCTACTGAAATGTGTTGTCCTTCCTCCTTTATCTGTGCTTCCTGTGCAGTTCCCTTGGCTCCCTTCCTTACCAACTGGCTGGCATCAATGGATTTGGTTGGCTCTGGCCACCATGCCACCAAATTCCTGGCTGGCATATTGTTCTATTGCTCAGATATTGAGCTGGGAAAGCACAGCAGCTAACTGCCAAGCTTGTGCTTGGTGTCCCAAAGAGGTTCCCATCTCCCCTGCCTCCACTTCTGATGAACTTGCAGGGTTTCTCTAACCTTGAAACCCCTGTGGCTTGTCTAGGTCAATGTGTTCAGAAGTGGACAGTGAAAAGAGAAAGGCAGCACATTACAGAAACACTGATTTCCTGTGAAACAGCACTAGAAAATTTGCTCTGTGTTGCAGCACCAAAAAATTTTGGGACTGTCCACTGCCCTTTCAGTTCTGTCCCACACGGCTGCCAGTGGCACGCTAGAATCATCCACATTCAAACTAGCAGTATTCAGTAACTGCATCTACATTCTGTTTGACCATCTATCTGCCTTCCCAGGACATCGTTCTTACATTGAAGGAGAAGCTCTCCATCAGGAGCATTGCGCACTTCGCCCTCGCTCTGGAGGAGCAGTACAATGTGGCAAAGATTCACCTGCTGCATGAGGAGGAGCTCATTGAGCAGGTGGGGAGAGTCCCTTGCGTACCCCCACAGCCAGCACCCATGGACTGACTGAGAGCTCAGCTCTTCAGGGGTCACAGGAGGGAGTCAGGTTGGCCCCATCTGCAGAGGTGCTGTCCTCTTCTCTCTGCCTGTTGCATGTGTTACCACTGCACTAACCAGAGCCCATGGAGAAATGGTGCTTTCAGGAGTATCTCACTCTGATTAGAGAACCCACACAGCAATACTCGTGGGCTGGTATTGCTTGCATCGTGTAGGGCATGAGCAAGCTTCGTGTCATCTGTCAGACAGGCCCATCTGCAGAGAGGACTACAGAGGACTTTTTGAGACAATCTTAAAATAGCTGCATACCCAGCTACTTACAGTTCTTTAGGTAGTCGGAGAGCTAATCCAGCCAGGTGCCACTGTGATTAAATTCTAAATCAAAAATTTGTGTTCTGCAAACATGACGTTAGCTCTGTTAGTAATTCTCTTACTGTGCTAGCAACTCTGGACTAATCTAATTTGTGAGAACATGCCCACTTGGGAGGCTTATCTCCATGCTGTTGATGTTGTTGATGGTCCACTGTAATGCAGAGAGGTTTGATAGCTAACGCTGTCCAACCACTTAGCACATGTCCCTGAGAATTTCTCCTTTGTTTCAATTGGTAAACCTGTATGGGATTTGCCCAGAGTAAAATGTGCTGATACATAATCCAGGGGTCTTAACATTGTACTGACATTATGATGATGATCCAAGTGTCTGTTTAGGGCTGCTGTATCTTATGACTGAACTTAAAAGCAGAGAAGCTTGCTCCTTCCTCTGTCATTATCATAAGGCCTTGAAGTCTCTCCACGGTTATCTCACAAGTATGTGAGATCAATAGATATTTAATGGAGTTTTGCTGTCAAAGGACTTCCAAGCCAGCAGAAAAATAATTTAAGGTAAAATTACAAATCCTAGCAATGTCTCCTGGTATTTTCTAGGGGCAATGGTTAATCTGCAGCCATAGCGCTTGCCAATAGCTTTAAAAAATTTCCATGAGTCCATACAAGCCAGAAGTTTACTATGCATTTATGAAGGGATGGACTACAGCAGTAGTTGTGGTATGATGCTGTTTGTCTGTTGCAGGTGGTCCACAAAAGAGAATCTCATGACTATCGGTGCCTCTTCAGAGTTTGCTTTGTTCCGAAGGATCCCTTAGACCTCCTGCAGGAAGACCCAGTTGCTTTCGAATATCTCTACCTGCAGGTGAAATCAGGGCATTTGATGCTTCAGAATCTATTCTCACCCAATTCTCATTTCTGCTTTAAACCAAAGCATACTTAGGCCAGTTGAGTTACATGAATATGAAATGCAGAGCACTTAAGAACAGAACATTTTAATTGAACTTGCCTAAAATCCTTGAATCAACTTACATGCTTAGCTTTTTAACAGAATGAGATTGAAATGATCGGGGTGGCTCGCCTTTTTTAACACACAGTGGTCATATCAAAGGTCTTATCCTGACTTATTGAGCTCCCATCATCATGCTAACTCAGCTGTGTTTGTTCCAGAGCTGCAGTGATGTGCTTCAGGAAAGATTTGCGGTGGAAATGAAATGCAGTGTGGCATTACGTCTGGCTGCTCTGCACATCCAGGAGAGGATCTATGTTTGTGCTCAGCCACAGAAAGTATCCCTGAAATACATTGAGTAAGTTCTCACATTTATGTGTTATGTTATGAATAAGCCTGGCAAAAGAAGGAGCCAACGAAAAATGGCATCAGCTCTATGTTTGCCCTGGATAGAAGAAAGTCTCTGACCCAAGGAGACTGCAGTCTCTTAGTTTTGCCAGCCATTTTAGTGCAGCGTGGCTTCTTGAGGCTCCCTCTCTTTAACCTGCTGAGCTGCTTGAATAGCAGGGACTGTATAACATCTGGACATATCCCTAAGCAAAGGGACGTTCTGACCTGTAGCTAGAACAGGAACATGAAGTTGCAAATCTCTCACAGTGTTATGGTTAGTCAGGCTGCTCCTGTCAGCGTAGTAAGATTTGTATGCTGTAGTTGAGAGAGAAGATAATCATCAATTTTGCACAGCCAGTACTTTACATCTCTTCATCCACCAGAACTCTATAGCAGAAATACCTAATTTCAGTATAAGTGATAGGTCCCATGAAGTAATGAAATCTGGAAAAAAATACCAAAAAATGCTTTCACAAGCAGCAGGTGTCCTGTGCTACACGTAAGTGCTGTTAGAACACACTTGCCCTAGAAAACAACTCTGCTTTAAGAACTTGTGATGGGCCAGTCATTAAATAATAGACGCTTGTGTGGTAACTGCAGCACAGAGCCTCTACCAGCACATGCGAGCACCACCAGTTTCTTGCATACAGCTAGACATACCCAACCATGGGCAGTTAGTAGAGAGCAACTGCAGATAACGGCAGCATTGTTAGTTCCTGGATATTTAACGCTTGGGCTGAATAAACTCTTGTGTAAAACAGATGGCCTGCATGGTTGGGTCTAGGGAACTGGAGATGTTAAAATGTAATAATCTTGTAACCAAAGTAGAGTGGCTGTAAAGACAGAGTCTTCATCCTTTGGGTGGCAAGGACAGATTGGGACCATTATGCTGCGTAAACTTGTACATTGTTTCCTGTGTAACCATGTAAAACTGGGCATTCTGCATGAAAGCGTGGGTTCCTCCAACCCCATCTCCTGACCCAGATGCACACAGAAGTGAATTTGAGTGAGGCAGTCACATTGCATGAGCCGTACAGACATGAAGCTCAGTGCATCCTGGACTGGCGTGATGCCTTTTCCCTTCTCTGCCTCTCCAACTGCCTTCTGCACATTACTGTGCTGCTGGGGGAGAGCACTGCTGGACCAGACTTGCTCCCTCCTCGTCTTTCTGGCAGGAGGGACTGGGGAATTGAAAACTTCATTTCACCAACTTTGCTTCGAAATATGAGAGGGAAGGATATCAAGAAAGCCATCAGCTACCACATGAAGCGGAACCAGGTGCTCCTGGACCCTCGGCAGAAGGTAGAGTGTGTCCCCTGGGTTCAAGGTGTCTCCCATGATGGCAGCAGCATCTCGCAGGGCCCAAGTGGTAATGCTTTCCTCCATGGGTCTGCTCTTTATGGGACCACTTGGGGCTTTTCTCCTATCTTTTCCTCTTGTAACTCCCTCTGCTGCGCACACACCCTAATTTCCCTGCGTAGTGTGTTCTGTTGTGTTGCAGTTTGCTTGTGGCATTGCCAGATGGCAAATGTGGTAATGTGGGATAATCCTGTACAGATCTATTGCCTATGCAAACCAAGCTAGATATGCTGGTGAAATACACAGTCCTCCTAGCCTACAGGCTACCTGTCAAACCTTATTCACCTGTCATGTTTCTAAACAGTATTTCTTCTCTTGCAAAATGAAGCATATGCTTGCAGCAGTCCAAGTGCGCCTCAGCTACCTGCAAATACTGGGAGACCTGAAGATGTACAATGGGAAGATCTTTAATGCCACCCTGATGGTATGAGTGCTGTTCATTTATGTAATTGGGTTTGGGCATGCTGTCCTATTGCCTTGTTTTGTGCACCTCTTATGGCAGTGTACTTGGACAATAACTGCAAAGACAGGGCACAAGAAGCAGTTTTAACCCTTTTTCTTCACCAGTGGGTAAGATATTTCTTAACCAAAGCAAACTCCATCCAAAGCAGAAATGTTAAACTGATTGTTGATGTGAGACTAGCATCCTTTTACCAAGTCTCCTTCCATGTCTGCTTTGACGCTCATAGAAAATGTAACATTAGCTGTCGTAATGCTGTTTCAGCCAATTCCAGTTATAACGCTTTTCCCCTGTTCTAGGACATCTTAATAAATATTGGTAAAGGGCTCTGCTAGGGTAACACAGCATAGTTCTGTTGAAGTGAATAACATAGCAGCGTACACAATAATTATGTGTATTTTTTCTAATTTAAAGTTATGACTTTTCCTCTTCAGGTGAACTCTGTCTAGATTTTGTGTGTCATAAAGTACTTAAGAGATCTTGGGGGGAGGTGTTCAAAAACTATTGAAAATATACTGGCTATGCTTGAACCTTACTGTAAAAAACCCCACTGCTCTGTTCAGAATAAGTTTTTTGGATGTTTTGTTTTGGTTTTTTTTTTTAATCTGTCCCCACTTGGACCTATACTGAACTGTGGACCACAAGCTGTTTTGTACAGAGAGTTGAGCAGTTTAGATATGTCTGAAGCAGAGCAGGACCTTACTGATGGGCTGGAGTAATGCTTAGGTTTACACTTGTGTGCAAATGTTTCTGCCAAATCATATGGGCATTTATTAATTTTTTAAGTGTCTGATCCTAATAGAAAGCATTGACATTTCTTCCAAAACCAAAAACGCCTTCCTGAAGTTTCTAGCCAGCTCCAGTAGGTCTCACTAGGTCCATCTGGCACAGCCTGCCAGGTGACACTTCTGATAGCAGCCTGCTGCTGACCACCTCTTTGGATCTGCTAGATGGCTGGTGCATCTCTGGGGCCACTTGCCTTGGTGGCACAGGGAAATTGGTGGTCCCCAAGCCAGAGAAGAGAACAGCTGGGAGCAGGTGACC
Organism: Nycticryphes semicollaris; assembly: GCA_013400055.1. Classification (NCBI taxonomy): domain Eukaryota; kingdom Metazoa; phylum Chordata; class Aves; order Charadriiformes; family Rostratulidae; genus Nycticryphes; species Nycticryphes semicollaris. Next base: position 23,113 of record VXBJ01003309.1, on the reverse strand, counting down.
TGACAGCCTGTAAGTAACGAGGGGCTCCATTTGCAGCTGGATACAGCCCAGCTGTAGGGTCCAAAGTTAAAAGATACCACACAAGATCAGGTGACTGAGTAATCCCTTCCCAGCACAGGTGAATGCATTCCTGCTCTGATTTGGCTACAGATTTCACCTCTCCTCCTACAGCTACAGGACAGAGAATCATACGTTGCCTTGCTGGTGGGTGCCAAGTACGGGGTGAGCCAGATTATCAATAATAAACTGAACATCATAACAAGTCTGGCAGAGTTTGCAAACATCAGCAGGATAGAGCTTACAGAGGAGTCTGAGAAAGTGAGCATGGTGAAAATCTACCTGCAGGATCTGAAGGTAAGCAGTCCTTTCACAATGGCCAGCACATGGCTGTGTCAGGGCCACAAAACAAGGGGGAAGTTACTCACACCATCTACTGTTTCCAAAATCTAACAATTAGCTGATGGTGTTATCAGTACAAAAGGCTTAGAACAGACTTAGAAGGGAAGGTTCATAGGAAGAACACAAAATGACTGAAGAAAAGTGATTCTTCCTGCTGTCCTCCATCATTGAGACATACCAAAGAAACAAAATGTGAGAAGAACAATTTCTCTTCTCTCTCTGTGCCTCATGCACAGAGTGTTCTGCAATAATGGCAATATGGGAGAAAGGGAGTGTCTTTTCAGTGTGCAGCATGTTCCTGCAGATTATGGTACAAGCAATATTTGTCTATTCTAATACTTTTACTGTTTTCCCCCTATTTCCCCCTCCCCCGGAAAAAAAACAAACAAAAGCTGCTGACTCTGCTGCTGGAATCAAACAGTGCAAAAGATCTTGTCTGCCTCATCACTGGCTATTACAGACTGTTCGTGGATGCGAATGTCTCCATATTTACCTGGGGAGAGAAAAAACAGCAACTGCACCGTGTCTCAGCTGAAGAAGGTTTTGAAAAAAAAAAAAACAAAACAGCCATTTTTTTGCCAAAGGATGGGGAGAAAGTGGGTGGATCTCCAGCATTAGGGGCATTAATCCTTCCTGGGAATAGCATCATGGTAGAACAGTAGCCCAGGGGTGTGCAGTGGCACTTGCAATTTATTAAGACTGTCAGCCTTGATGCAGGCAGTGCGGGGTTTCTATAGATCCTAGCCATGTTGGGTAGGGAAAAATCAGCAATACCTGTCAGCTTTTCCCCAGAGTGAAGGCTGAGTGATTGTCATTGAAACAGCAAACCTGTCACTGAGCACTTGTGCTCTTTTACCAGTCTGCACAACTTCCCCTCTGCCAGCATACCTCAGCTGGGAGAGAGGGTCTGTTTGCCACACCGTCCTGTCCCACCTCAGCATAACTGACCTCTCGGGGCTGCAGACTGAGGTTTTAGGCCGTCAGTTACGTGGCTGCTGCTCTGCTGCTCTCTCTGGCACTGCTCTGCAGTAAAACCAGGCAAAGCAGGCAGGAGGGACCAAGCCTCCAATGACAGGTTGCTGCCCTGCAGGTCAAATTGCACCCTGTCTTTGGATGAGCATGAGGGAGTGCACAGGTCCCTGGGCTTTGATTCCCTGCTGTGCAGGCGAGTAGGTAACCCTTCTCTGGCTGTTCCTCCTTGCCACCGCAAGGGATAGGCTGATAGATATGTTTCAATCCCAGGGTATGAATCTCGAACCTGCAGTGACTCTGAAGACTCTTGGGAGCTGGATTCCTCCTCAGAGCATTGCTTGGATGCTCCTGTGTGCAAGGAGGAGGAGCTGGGAGAGCTTCACAACCTGGAAAAGGATAGCACGAAGCCCCAAGCTGGAGAGAGTGGCCAGTGCGATGGGGGTGACAACGCAACAGACAGCACATCCGAGACTTCAGATTCAGCCAACACCGAAAGCCGAGGGTTTAAGACAAGTGGCTCCAGTGACTCTATGGATGCACTGGAGGAAGATGAGTTGGAAGCTTGCTCTTCCTCCAGGCCAGAATTCTTCCACTTCTACACACCAACAGTGCAGGAGATGAGCAGCTCAGACAAGAGCTTCTTCCCCATTCGTGCTGCAGGAGGCTCCAGCAGGACAGAAAACAGAGACTACTTCTGTTTCTTGCAGGTACCACATGCAGAGGAGCCTGGGTGTGAAGACAGTCCCTCTCAGCAGAGAGAGGACACCACTGTGTCTGTGCTGGAGACCAAGCTGTCTGAGACAAACACCATGGGCTATTACAGCCTGTGCTACAGCATATCACCTGCAGGCAGCGTGGAGAGGAACATCGTCAGTCATGGCCCTTGGAAAGATGTGTCTGCCCAGGAAGAAGCACCATGTGGAGCAGAGCAGATGGCAGAGGCGAGCGACCTCATTTTGGAGCCACCCCCAGGCTTTGGTGACACCAGCTCTGAGGAGGAGTTCTATGATGCTGCAGACAGGCTCAGCCCTTTGGATGGCCTGGCAGGTAAACCTGCACCCATTCCCTGCGGGTCCCCTTCCTCCCACCACCTGGATAGGGTGTCGCCTGGTTCCCCTGCCATCTTTCCTGGAGGGAAAGCTCTTCATAGTTTTCCCAAGATTTTTGAAGGATCTTTGCACACCCATTCTTTATAAGCCACTTTTCGCAGAAATACAGTGGGTGTGCACAAAGGGCTCCAAGCTGCAACTTTGCAGAGAGTTTTGTCATCATGTTCAAGCACTGGATCCCAGAGAAAGTCAGTTTTTCAAATGCATTCTGGAAAGTCCCCATGTTTCTGCAGGTGTTTCAGAATGCTGATGTATGGCTCTCCCTGATCCTGAAGCCAACATGCTGCATAAATAAGTTCTCTGCATCCTTTGTAGGCTGGATCTTAAGCAATGGAGAGTAATGAGTCCCAGGAACAGAACAGAATAGAACAGAGCAAAGATGTGTGCCTTTGCAATGAGAGGAAGCTTTATGGCAAATATTCCCACTGTCAAGCAGTACCTTCACTATGCTATCTTCCTTCAAGCTAAGTAGAGCTAAAAGCTGTAAAACGTTGTTGTTCCATGCGTTATGGTTGGACTTGATGATCTCAAAGGTCCCTTCCAGCTGTGAAGATTCTGTGATTCTGTAATCCCCAAGACCAAAAATAATTTTTGGGTCAGGGACGTGTTAAGTGAAAAGGGTAAAGGAGTCCTGGGGCTGAGCAGCTCTCTGGTGGTTTGAGTTTCTTGGAAAGGAGAGGATTTTTGTTTCTGAAATAACCAGTTCTTTCAACATTAACTGAAATTCTGAAGAATTTGTTTTGCGTAGTTAGAACGATTTTGGCTTTTGTATACGTGCACAGGAACAATACCATATTCAGGCACAAAACTGTAATCTCTGGAAATTTTTATCGTCTAAATATCCAGGCTGGGAACGTCTGATAATGTTTCTATTGAATGTTAATAAATCTACAGTTCTAGGCAGTGCTCTTTGTAGCTGCTGCTAGTATTACCACATTTAACTTGAGAATTATAGCTGTACGTGCAGTCAGATCAAGTGACTATTCAGTCTATTCAGTGTCCTTCATCGCTAATCCTGGACTTAAGTCTTTTTAGCCACAGGCCCAGAGTCTTTATTTTTCTTGACACAGCTGGTTACAAGTAGGTGCTTGATCATAATGTGAGGCAGTTTCCTTTGGCATTTGGGAGCCAGCATTTACTGCCAAACATTTATGTCTGCAATCACAGGACCTGGGTTAAGAGCCTTTTGGCCCACTGCATAGAGACATGGATATTCTGGGGCTGTTTCCTGACTTGAGTGTCTTTTTTTTTCTTGCCAGCAGGCTACAACATGACGTCCCGGGAGGGTACAGAGAGCTCCTCCTGCATGCTAAAGAAACCAAGGTGTTACAGCTTGGGGGAAAATCTGGTGACAAGGCAGACAGCAAAGGAGAAACACAGACAAGAGAAGGAGCTGACACATGCCAAGAGCCTGAGGAAGAGGAGATCTTTCCTGAAAACTGATTACACCTCACAGGTCTCCTTCCCCTTGGCTTTGCCAGGCTCTCTGCAGAGCCGCTGCTCTTGGCCACCCCCACCCCCACTCCTTGCTCAGCTCCCCGCTCCTCCCTCCTCAGAAGACATCAAGAAGAACACAGAACTGCAACTGCCAGCTGCCACCCAGGCCCAGAGAGACCCATCCTCTGACCTGATGGAAATGGAGCCTGACACCATGGAAACAAAATCAGTGACCGACTCGGTGGTTTCTTCCATTTCAGCTGTTCGCCTGCGGGGTGACCAGCACAGAGAGGGGAGTGCAGGTCTTTCCATACATGTGGACGGTGGCCTCCAGCCTGTACATGCTGTACATCCAACTTCCCTGTCCCTGGAGGAAGCTGTTCCCTTTGCTGGGGAACAAAGCAGAGCTGCCCAAGATAGTTCCTTCATGAAGACAAATACTGGGTGGCCAAGTGAACAGAGCTGTGTGGCTGCTGGAGGCTGGCCAGCCCAAGTGGCACTGGAGGAGGTGGATGAGGCAATGCCAGTGCAGCACAAGGCTGGACACATACTTCCATTCCTGAACCAAGAGGTGACCTGCCCTGCTAATGAATTTACACTGCTGCCATCAGCTCACAACCCAAATACGGCCTCTCCCCACAAGGTGGCCCAGGACAAAGAACTGCTCCCCACTGCTGGGGAGCAAGCAATGTGTGAGGAGCCTGTTCCAGCTCCCTACAAAGAAAGAAAAGCTAATTGTGATAACTGTGCTGAAAATAGCAGTGACAGTGCCTTGTCACAGGCAAAAAACAGACAAGTGATAAACCAGGAAGCCTTATGGAAAGTGCACAATAAAAATCACATTGGTTTTCCAGATGCAACCCAGCTCTTAACAGATTGCAGCAGCACTTCAGGTGTTATAACTCGCCTCTCCTGGCTCTCATTTGGGGTGAGGACAGACCTCACGTCACCCAGGCCATCTCAGGAAAGGGTAGATGTCCCACTAGAGTTTTTGGACTCTCAGAAGATCAGTGGGTGCCAGGAGGCTGATGCTATCAGAAGGAAGATGCAAACATCTCCAGCTGGACTGGCCTTTGAGAAAGAAGGGATAAGCAGTCTGGGGATGGATACAGGAGAGCCCAGAAAAGATGGAGGAAATATAGCTCACAAACAGCCACGGCCTGTTCAGACTCCCCTTCCCAAGGAACAGGCTACTGAGGTGGGGAAAGATGGTCCTCTGACTCCCTCTCTAGAGCTTTCCATCTCCTCAGGCCCAATACCTTTGGGCTCACTGGGGAAACGGGCAGGAGACCGTGGGGCTTCAAAGCACTCCTTCCTATGCTTTAACCACAAGAAGGATGAGCAGACCGCTACTGATCCCATAGTGACCAGGACCTTGGGTTTTCACACAATGAAGAAGACCTCTCCACCACAGCTTGGGATGGACAAGTGCAGCTGCCGGCTCTCCTATATCAGCTGCTTCCACAGACCTGCTGACAAAGGGGAACGTGAAACCAGCATCCCCATGTGCAGCACGTTTCTGGGGCCTCTCACCACCCCACCATCTAGCAGTCGCAGTCTTCCTGACACTCCTGTGGGCAGTCACCCAGTGTCCATTGCTAGGGATGTGGCATGGTGGGACCCTCACGTCCAAGCCCTCAGTCAGCTGAAGGACCAAGCACGGATGAGCCCTGCAGATTTCTCCTGCTTCCTAGCCTACACCACAGAGCTTCAGGAGCTTGTGGGGAAGCTCTCTGGGAACCAAGCAACCCACCTGCAAGATCAATGTGCAGAGCAGGGTGCCGAGAGCAAGGGTGCCCTTGGCTTAGCCTCCCAGGACCTGCTGTTCAGTTGCCAGGAGCTCTTGAAAACAGAGCAGCCCCTCAAAGAGCTGCAGGGTGCACTGAGGGTGACATTTGACCAGCTGGTCCAGCTGGTGGTGGCCTGTTTCCAGGTGACACACTGCCAGCTGTGCAGGCAGAGGCAGCAGGAGCTCGGGGCTGTGCTTGCAGATGTGGTGGGCACCTACCATCAGCTTGTGTATGCTGTTCACCAGCAGCTTCACGGGCAAGGCTGCCCGGATCTGGGTGCCAAGCTCCTCGCTCGCCAACACACAGCCCTTACGGCTGCCATGTTTTGTCTCCTGCAACAGTTCAGGGCACCCCCGTTGTGATGGGGCTGTTTGGTGGCACACAGGTGCACTGGGTCAGGAAAAGCCTACCCATATTCCCTCTGCTCATAACCAGGCTTCACCCCCCCAGGATGTTTAGTCTCACAGTTTGAGAATGGGCACAGAAGGACGTGTCCACAGGCATTGGCTTAGCTCCCCTGAGAGCTGCCCTGTCCAGGGGATAGTCATGGGGCAGGGTGTACTGCTCTCCAGCCTAGCTTTATGTAATTCTGCCTACACAGTCTGTATGTAATGTGCAAACTCCTAGAGTACTTCAGTAGCTTAGGTATCTTGTCTGGGGCTTGTCCCTCACTTTGCAAAGGCCTTGCAGGTAGCCAGACCCAAGGTGTTGTCTTAGCCTTCTTCTGTCGCCTGCAGAGAAAGACAAGAGTGTTTTGCCTGCCTTTCCTTCCTGTCCTTGCTGTCAAGGCAGACTTGGACTCAAGTGATGCCAAATCCCACCCTGGCCCAACATGAGGGAACCTAGGCTGCTTTGTCCACCTTCTGTAGCTGAGGATGTGTCTGGAATATAATGGAAACCTCTTTGGGAACAAAGCTATGTTATATTTAACTGCTTTTCCTTGCAAGGGCTGAAGAGAGGGTTGTCCCAGGCAACAGAAGCAACACCATATCAGCTGGCTCTTCTGTTTCCCTTTGCTGATGCTTGAGAAAGTCCCTGAATAATGCCCTTCACACCCCCTCACCCCCTGCCCCCGACACTTTTGGATCTATTTCTTCTAGAAGGAATTAAGCCCAGAGACTGAAATGCCACCCTCACAGCTGTAGAGATGATTCAGTGCACTGGCCTCCCTAGGAGAGGGCAAGCGCCTTTTTCCAGCCTCATCAATAGATCTCCTTCCGTCACGTGCAGTATCCCTATCTGGAAATGAGCTGTTCACCCCTGAAAGGCATCCAGCTGTGCATCCCCTGTGACTCTCCACTCCAGTGCTGGAGGCACAATCTTGGTGTCTCTGATGAAGCAGGCAGAGGCAGGTCCCCATTGCTGGCATCTGACTGGGAGGTTTTTGGGGAGCACTGGCTTTCTTCAAGGGATGCCTGCAGCAGGAGCACTGCCTGATGAGCTGCTGCTGGGGCTGAGTGTCCTCAGGATGGCAGGGTCTGCACCAGGCAGCAGAGGAGCACGGGCAGGCCACAAGAGATGGCCAGCTCTGCCACATCTCCCCAAGCACGAGGACAGTGTGAGACAAGGACTGTCCTATGGCTTTGTAACACCTGAGGGATGTCACCCACACTTTTTTCTCGTTCTTCAATGCCTCTGGAAGGGGCATTGGCAGTTCTCGCAGCTGAACCCTGGTGTGGAAAAAGCCAACAGCTAGGGCAGAAGGCAGTGCTTGCAGCACCCCTGTGAGACCTCCCTGACAAGGCAGACTAACAGCTGGACAAGCAAACACCCACAGGAACTTGGCAACCTTTAGCAGCCCTGCACCAGGTCCCTAAAGCTGCTACCCTCAGAGCGAGCCTATGGGCAGGCAAGGTATTTCACCACGGGCAGTCTGCTTCCTGGCCACACAGGCCACTGGTGATCTGGGGTAGCACGCTGCTGCCTAGCAAATGTGGGCTCAGTTAGAAAGTTTAAGTTTCTTACACTGAAGCCAAGTACAGACCTCTAACTACACACCCACAGCTCATGAGACGGGGGCATGAAGAGTAGGAGCTGGAAGAGCCTATGGGACACTGAATAAACCCACAGGGCCCAGCAAAGCAAGAGGCAGTGACAGACACAAAGTCAGTGTGGAGAGCACACCCTGCACCCACCAACATTTTCTGCTGCACCAGGTCCTGCTGACACTGTAAGCGCTGAATTCCAAGCGGTATGAAAGGCTCTTGATGTGAAGGAGAAATGAAAATGGATAAGCATATGAGAGAGTAGTTTACCTCAGAAGACCTTCAGGTCCTTCCACTGATGGTCAAACAAAGTCATTGACCATGAAGGGGATTTCTTTGTGGGTTTTTTTGTTGTTTTTTTTTTTTTTTTCCAGCAACAGTGGATTAAGTAACATACCAGCTTAGATACATCAAAAATGCATTCTATTGTGGCCATGAAATACAACACTGCTCTGTGCAGGGCAGAGTCAAATCCCAGGTACCTGTCCAGGAGGAACGTCTGGGTTAGCAAATGTCACCCATTAGTGCGTGATGACGTACCATGCAGTAACTGTAAGGATGCAACAGGAGTTTAACAGTAAATGTTTTAGTTTACATTAGATGCACAGGATTAGCTATAGGCTTCAATAACTCACCAAATCTTCAATTTGACTGGTTTAACATCATTAGAATGCAGGGCACCTGGGAACTGTTTCTCCACTGGGGGATCACTTCCCATCTTGTGCTTCACAACTGGACCACTACTGTCCTTTTCCATGGGAAGCGGTTTTCCCCCAGTGAGTTTTGCAATTCTAACTTCACCTTACTGTTTAATCAAGATGAAACAAATACATTAAAGCTCTTCTACTGTTTCCAGAGCAAGTATAGATGCAAGAGTCAGAAACACTGGAACAAGAAGCAAAACTGAATTCCTGTCAGTTTTTCCTTGATCACAGAGTTCCATCCACTTTTGTTTTCTGTTCAGAAAGGAGCAAAGTAATTTCCAGTATTGTACTGATGAGGTAGAAATGTGTCATTCGACAAAGTCCATAAAGAAGATTTAAGCAGAGCCATTTTCTCCATGCACATTCATGCTGGTGCTTCTGCTTGAAATTTGGAGTTTGCCTCTCTGGTCTGCACAGCTCCTCCACATCACAAAATAAAGTTTTCTTGGGCATTGTCATGCTGAGGTGTTTCCACTTATTTCACTGCATCTGGTAGCACATAGCCTTTTCCAGAAGACACTCCAGCTTTCAAGGCTGCTGGCCAGCTTCGAGTCTCATAGTAAGTTGACAATACATCAAAGACTGTCAGAAAGAGAGAGATGTACCATGCTGTGATTCCAGTGCCAATAGCAAGCTCAATTGTCCCACTGGCTGCAAAACTTCAGGAAATTGTAATAGCTGATGCTGGAGAAGGTTATAGAATCACAGAATGGTTAGAGTTGGAAGGG
>VXBJ01003308.1:244460-282551 GCA_013400055.1 Nycticryphes semicollaris | reverse complement strand
TTTTTATGGTACAATTAGTTTTGAATTGTTCTGTTAAATTGCATAGGTCTGGATAGCAACTGGTAATCCCCTATGTCTGTTACAGCAATTGCAATATTAAATTTGTAATTTTTACACCAGTAATGATGAAAGCTTAAAAACAGAAAAACCTGAATACCAGTTCAGACTGGAGAACATCTCACTGTCAACTCTGTCAAAGAGATAGGAAAAGCTCTGTAGAATATTTCTCTTTCATAGACACTTTTTGTAGAATTATTTAATATGTACATGCTACTGAATCAAGGAAGGGCTTAAGGAACTTATTTTTTAATCTGATGGGCATTCTGGAAGAGGAAACCACCTGCAATTATTTCTACACAATTTTGTCAGTTTAAATATGTTTAGTTCCTTTCACTAAAGGAGCCTGAGGAAGAGCTGCCATCCAGTGCTCCCGAGGTCTATGGTTCTCAGAAATGAAAGTTTTGATGTCTGAGGGTAGAGATCACAGTGCTGCTGTAGCTTCTCCATGTTGCTAACATACATCTTGACAGCTCACAGGAGTGTGAGGTCCCAAGCTAAACTATACAGAGCATCCAAATAGAGCATCTGGTGTACATATGGCAGATCGGTACATTCATTCCCATTATGACTTTCAATTTGATTGAGGCATTAATTTTCTGATATATCTTCCTGTTTCTACCCATACAAGCATTAGAAGAGTGCATTCGCCACCTGATCTCATATCGGTTTCCATTACTGTTCCTTAAAGGTTTCATATACTATTATTGAATGGACAGAGGCAGCCAAAGCTAGTATCTGGTCCTGTGTGAAATAGAGGAGAAAACCAAATCTTGACACTCCATCCCATGGAGTAGGTTTCACTGAGCTTTTATCATCTCCAGAAGAGACTTAGTCTTGTGAAAAGCTATGTCAAAAATTTATTATATATTAACGTAATTTTTAACTTTACAGGCAAGTTTAAAATTATATATACACTAGGGAAATTAATGTGGAAATTACTCATTTAGAGAAGTGATGTTTGACTATAGACCCTGAGTTTTACATTCTGCTGATATCCAGCATAAGCCAGGTGAGAAAGCACACCTTTAAATTGTTAAAATGTTTTCTTTCATGATTTGTGAAGGCATAAACAGCTCTTAAAATAATCATACAACCAACTTGTTTAAAAAGACCAAAATCTCCAGTCAGGCTGTTCTCTTGCTTTGGACCTCTTACATTTACTTGATCTGATAAGCTGGAGAGAGTTGCACAGAACAAAGAGTGTAGGTCCCCAAGCAGTGAATCATTTCATTTATTTATTATGAAACAGTTTAAAGAAAGGAAGGATCACCAAACTCTGCATGTCATGTGTGTCAGCTCATATCTCAAGAGAATAATCATTATGGGTTCATATTTATCCTTCCTTCATGTGATACAAAAATTCCAGCATTTCAAGGAAGATCAAAGACATAGTCAGGAATCCTTTGAATAAAAAAATCTCATTTTGCAAACATGGAGGAAAAGATATTATGCAAAACCTCTGATATTATATTGACATTAAGAGCTCCCCCAAAAATGGAATTTATTGCATATACATACCTAAATTAAAGGTATTTTGAAGGGAGATTCTTCCCCAGTATAAGTAAACTCACAGTTTACAGAGATGAGAAACATTTTTTTTTGTTTGGTTTTTTTTTTGGAAACAAAAAGAGTAGGCCTAAAGGATCTGATTTTCTCCTCCCTCTGATCAATCCCTTTTTCTAAATGTAACACATGATTTCATAGGTAAAACTAGTTTAAAGTTTTTAAAGTTTTCAAGGTTTTCAGAAGAATGGGAAACTTTCAAAAAGCTGCAATTAACAACTGAAAATAATCTTATATTACTATGAGTTCACTTTAGTTTTATATACTCCGATCTGCAGTATGAATTTGATTCTGGGTAAACTCTACACCAAAGTGAATCAAGAGGAAATCCAAAGGAGTAATTTTAAGATACCAAGACATAGAAGGAACTAATTCATCGAAGTTTCTGAAATCAAATTTATGATATGATAAACTCTTCAATTTCAATAACTGCTTTATTCTTTTCCATGTTAAAATAGCTGGGTTTTTTTTTCATGATTCACTCACCTCAGAAGTTTTTGGATGCAAACACAGAGAGAAGCATAGATAGCCTTTTTATAAAGAATCACATACATTGTAACCTTCACCAGATAGATAATCTACGTCTTGGAACCAAGAGGCTGAGAGAGGGATTATTTGATGCAAAGACAAACTCTGCTTGCAGAAACAGAAGAGAGAATTGCTGAATTATATTTGTGAAGCGTTTTTAGTAGAGAACCTGATTTGTGATTCAATCTCTGCCAAAAAAAGGATTGCATTTTTTCCCCTTTCCTGTCAAACTTGTACATTTTTCATTTCTAACTAAAACCACAGTGTTTTTGTTTTTTTATTACTACTTCGTGGTTCCATATCTTAATTTGTTAACCATATGTTCCTCTGATCAAATCAGCAGATGTTTGTTCTCTTGAGCTCAGCCTGCAGATATCTCAGCAGTGTCAAAAGAGGTATATGCCATGGACACTAAACCAAACATGTAACAGAAACAAATAAAAACTTTATTGGCCTAATTCCTAGGTTTATTTTTATTATCATTTCATAGTAATCATTAATCTGATCAAAAATATAACTGTGGATAAAGAATTTTAAATTCTCTTTGTTCCCAGCATCAATGCACCAGAAATCATCTTTAGGATGTGACACCATTTATTTTCTCAGGAACTTTAAAAACAAAACACCCAGCAGCCTTTAAAAGGGGACTAGCCAGAGTCAGGTTCAGCACACTCCCTGGGGGTATTTCTTTTTTTTTTGCATCATTTCTGACCTTGCATACTAGGTCTGTCACATTTTTCTTATCCCTATCAATACTCTAAAGTATGTATTTAACATTTCAACCCTCTTCCCCTCCATCGTGTTTTATTCCCTTTGAGCTAACAATCTGTATGTAGCTGGAGTAATCGGTGAAAGAAGTTCACTGCATTATTTAGCTTTGTTTGTTTTGTCTGAGTGCTGGTGAGAATGCTGATGTACATTACTGTCTTATACTATTAATTCTTAAGTTATATCTCTTCATGTACATATTTTAATTGGTGACTATGTCCTTAGGGACTTTTTAAGTGATATTATTTTCCAAAGTGCTGTTCTTTTTTAAGGAAAGCACAAATGAGTTTAAGAAACAGTAGTGCATATACTTGGAAATGAAGCAAAGGCTCACTTAGACCTACAAGCACCTTTACTTTTACTTGAGATAATAACATTATAAGAAACCTTTTATCGAAAATTCTCTGAGGTTTTGAATTTTATTTCTTTGCGTTTTGGACACACTTGTACTGATGGTCCTATGCTACAAATTCTCATTTTAAGAAAGCCATTTTTACTTCTATTTCTAGAAACACTCTGATCCTCAAGACCATGAGGGGTTTATTACTGACAATATGTTTATGTCTCTGATCCTCTGGAAGACTAGATGTTCCAGCCAGGATAAGGGATGTTGATGCCCTTCCATCACCTATGTCATAATCTGCCAGGTACACCTGAATATAAGTTATATTATTCTGTCAAGGTCCTTTTAGTCACTTCTTACCCGCACCACAGTTTATGGAAAATGTGCACGGCAGATGGCAAAGTTAACTTCAAAACCAGCATGTATCATGATGTTTCAGTTTATGCCATAGTTCTAAGATTTGTTTGGTGTAAAAAGTAAGGTTATGCTTATATACACATAATATAACCTCAAATATATTTGGCTTGCTTTAATTGTCTAGGAAGGTTGTAATATGGTGGAGGGGGAGAAAAAAAAAAGCAGATGGATATTGATGAATGCAGAAGAGGACAACTAAGTAATTTTTCATAGAACTAGGCAGAAATAGTTTCTAAAATTAGAGGTGGAGACACTTTATTCACTTCATTCATCAACAGTCCCACTGCCTTCATTCTCATTTAAATGCCTCTTCTGAGTACCTATAGTGCAACACAGGCTGGTTTTATCCTGCTCTTTTCCTAGTCATTGAGCTGCTAAGCTAGTTGTATCTGCACAGAAAAGCAAGCTAATGTACTGGTGAGCAATTCTCTCTCTCCTCTGGTTTTGGGGGGGTTAGTTGTTGTTTGGTTGTATATTGCTTTTGTTTGGGTTTTTTTGTGGGTGTTTTTTTTTTTTTTTTCATTTAAATTCTATTATAGAGACAAACACAAATGAGGCTGATGTTATTTAGTCATTGAGAACCAAGCAGATGATAGATAACTATGTTCAATCAATGACACTAACTTAAGGGGTCAACTTGTCAGCAAAAAAAAAATCATCAAAGGCTCTGCTTTAGAGTCAAAACTTGCTCTTTGAATCCTGATGTACATCTGACAGTTTTCATTGGTCAGGAGCTGAAGACATCCAGCTCTGACTGGGGAAAAATTGTGTATGCCAACAGATCAATTCATATATCTTTCCTAAACTTCTAGGAATTCTAAGTTTCAAGAAAAAAGCTCTTGTACCGACTGACTGTCTTATTTAACTGTCAGTTGTGGTGGGCTAAGCTGAGAACAGTTGAGCTGAAGAAGCCTGAAATTCTTAATGAAAAAGCACATTTTCCCTGTACCTCTAGGCACCTAGCAAAGTGGAGATCTGATCAATAATTAAGGCTATAAGAATAGATTCAGCAGAAGTAATAAACAGCATTCATGTGAAAGATGCTGTATAAGATATTGTTCTTTCTTTCTGGAGTCATCAATGGTCACATACTTTCCTCCTCATTCATGAGATGTACATCAATTATCAGCCCACTCATGAAAAGAAAACAGCAAAGCCCAATATACAGTTAAATACACAATATGTCTTCTATCACAAAAGATTGCACTTTGCTAGGAACAGAAACCATCAGCAGGCTCAGAAATGACAAATACAATTCAGTTTATTCACAGTGAGATGAGCAGTTCACTTTTGGCAGTTTCAGGTTATTGAACTGAAGAAAATGGACACAGTTCCTTTCAAAGCTAAGAAATGCTCTTTGACAGGTGATTAATATGACAATCAAAATAAGCACATTTAAAAAAAAACAGCACAGAAATTGAGATTGAACGGGTCAAAACTTTTATGCTACTTCTAACCCTGTAAGTCAAGGGTCAGAGCTTGCAGTCCACTGGGATTTAGATGGGTGACAAAGATATAAAGTGAATAGCAATGAAAAATTGTGGGGGAAAGTTTGGTCAGCATGAGATTAATTCCTTTGACAAGTATAATGTTTTCTATAACCTCAGTTTCATGGTCGAGCATTTTTTATGTAATTAACTTTCTATACTAAACATTGAAGAATTCCCAGACCATGTGTGGTAGAAATAAAAATTGATAAAATGCATACTTCACCTCATAATCAAAAGCAATTAAGAGGGCAACTATTTTAATACACAGAGACTTACACATATTTAATACTCCAAATGTAAATAAATCTAAATGAGAAATTTTAAACTATTTTTGGTTTTCTTCTGAGTCTCTTGAGAGTTTACAATATACACTTCTTATGGGGTGAAAATGGAAGCCTTAATGACAATTTTATAGCTTGTTATGAGTATTTCAACTCTTTAATGACTTGACCACAATGTTATTAATGCTAACTAAAATAAATCCCTCCTGCATTTTACTTATTAGCTGGAGGCTGAAAATAAGATCACAGAATTACAGAATGATATTGGATTGGTAGTAGAGATTCCTCTGAAGAACATCTAGTCCAACCCCCCTGCCAAAGCAGGTCCACCCAGAGCAGGTTGCACACAAACCTGTCCAGGCAGGTTTTGAATGTCTCCAGAGTGTGACATAAGAATGATTCCACCACTTCTCTGGGAAGCTTGTTCCAATCTTCTGCCACCCTCAAAGTGAAAAAGTTCCTCCTCATGTCTAGATGGAACTTCTTATGTTCAATTTTGTGCCCATTTCTTCTTGTCCTGTTACTGGGCACCACTAAAAAAAGACTGACCCCTTTCTCTTGACACCCTTTTTAGTCTTTATGGGTGTTGATCAGATCCCCCATCAGCCTTCTCTTCTCCGGACTAAAAAGACCCGAGTCCCTCAACCTTTCCTCATAAGAGAGATGCTCCAGGCCTCTAGTCATCTTTATGGTCCTCTGCTGTACCCTCTCCAGCAGCTGATGGATCAAAATGCTGATGCTGGTTGACTACTGGTTAGTATGACCTTGACCCTCATAAGTGCTGTTATATGTATTATCCACCAGCACCTACATCTGATAACAACACCATTTTTTTTTTTTTTATCATTTTTCTTATTACTTGGGTCTTCATGTTCTGATGTGCCCTCACTCTAAGGCTTGACTATAATCCAGCTGCTTGACAGTTGGGTTACCTGTGTCCTGTTAACAAGCATCTCAGTTCACTACTGCTGGGCCCTGGGACTGAAATACTAATGATAACAAGAGAGACTCATCTATTACTATACTACAAGACAAATGAAAAATAAGAGGCAAATACACATTCATAAAATTATAGAACTATTGATACAACTGGAACCTTACCTGAAGGCAAGAGATTGATAATAAAATATTTTGTTCCTATGAGGAATTTTAGAGAGGTTAAATAATTTTGTATGCAATAATGTCACATTCATATCCAGAACCATGATTCAATGGAAGCAGACCTCGCAGACTGAGAAGAGGGAGTTGACTACCTACAGGGGTGGGACACTGGTAGGGTTATGGAAAAATACCCTTTGGCTTGTATGAGAATTATCATGGAGTACTTAGGAGAACAATCAAATATGGGGGAAGAGGTAAGCGAATGAGGTGAAATAAAGGAAGAAGGGATAAGTGCTCATTTCACATGAAGAGTCTGCTAGTTGGTATGCTTGTCTGGCCATGCCCTGCAGTTGGTAGGTGCAGTCATCCTGTCTTCTCACTGAACTCTATTTTTAGTTATTTTCTTTGGTGAAGGCCTCTCTATTCTGCATGCAGGCATGTGTATGGGGCTTTGAGTGCCAGCAAATGGGGTGGGATCAGGGATCATAGGGAGCCATGTGTTTGTCATGTCAACTGGAGTGATGGAAGCACATACACATCATGTGGATGCATACATCAGAGGGTGATTGCTAGCAAAAACATCAAGCCAAATTAACCAAAATTAGGACACAGTGCTTGGGAGCCAAGTGCTGTGGTGCCCATAAGTCTGGGCTGGATACAGGGGCAGGGACCCAAAGAGTGAGTTGGCTCACATCAGGAGAAGTCTCAGCCCGTGACTATGGTGTCTGAGGACCAAATGGGAGACCAGTTTGTATGTTCATGGCCCTGTGCACAAGGCAACTAGAAAAAAGAGGATGCAGAGAAAACAACTTTTTAACCTCTTCTAAGATATCATACTGAAGAGATCGACAGAACTCGCGCATATACGTGTGTGTGGGCATGAGCAAAGCGCTGTCTCCCAGCAGATGAACTGGGGCTGCAGTGTCAGAAGATCATCTGTTCAGTTGCCAGTGACTGAGGAGACTGGGATGTAAAGACAGCTACTGGGCTGACGGATGGTCTGAGCCCAGCTGTCGGGGTGGATCTACATTGCAGATAAATACATACATGGATTGTACATGGATATATTTCCCACCAGCAAACCTTCATCCTGAGGAGCCAGATCAAGGAGCAGGACGACAGGTGATGCTATTTGTGTTTGTGTGAGTGCTGAGTGCATGATTTCTGCCTGGACCTGGGAACAGGGTGCTGTGGAATCCTCCTATGTGCTGGTGTTCCAGATTTCACAGTTGCTAATAGAAAGATATTGACTCACCAAAACAGGATTAAAAAAAAAGAATTCAGGACAATGTCAAAACCTACACTCCATTATCTATTTACTAGGGGTTTTTTCTTCCTTACATAACATGGGAGTTATACTCGGGATGGTTTAGTTTGTTAGTTTCTTAAGAGTGGAAATGTTTCTGTTCAAAATAGCTATAGAATACAGATGTTGATAGCTCTTGGAGCCTTGTGGCCCTGTCCTACAGCACTTCTGGTCTTCTTAACAGGACAGAAGTTTTGTGCTGAGTATGCAGTGCCTCAGGACCAAGACTTGTCAGGCTTGCTCTGGTTAAACTATTTCCAGCCTGCTTGAGCTTCTCTTTATTTGATTTAGCTGTGGCATAAACTTCTGTAAATAGTAATACTTTTTTTTTTTTAAATCTCTGTATGGTACTACTGTACTTTTATATAAATAGAAATAACAATTATTGTTAATAAGGTATTCCACGTAGAATTAGATATTTATGACCCTAGTACAATGATGTGCTAGGTAGGACAAGCCTGGTAGGACAGCAGAGGCCCTGAGAAGGGGATGCACAGGATGTGGTACAGAGGATTATAGGCAAGAGATGATAAGAAGTGGAGCACAGGCTGGTATTAGAGGCAGCTCACCCATGGTCAATCAAAAAACCACAGACCTGGAGCTGGATAAAACCGAGTTTAGAGGTAACAAAGAGAATGAGGTCATATCAGACGCAGGTATCGTACACAGTAAATTTGGATGCAATGCGGAGCTGCAGGCAGATGAAGAGCTAGGCATAAAAGTATGTTAGCAAATATCTGAAAATGGACTCCAGGTGTTTTCTAGGGCAAGGAAGAGAAAACCATCAACATGAGCATTGAATTATTTTTGGCAAAGGATTCCAGTTTCTGACTATTTGTTGTAACACTACATCAAACAAACACCACCAGAATGAGACCCTGGGACAAGGGGTAGAGAATAAGTGCGTGTATAACTGTTATAACTGCACAGTTCCTTCTTTTTCTGCAATAAATAACAATTACTGGGTTTGACTGTTGAGATTTCACTTATATAAACAGTAAATTCTTGGGTTTATACATATATACAAAAACTGTGTGTACTTTTTTCTTATAAATAAGTTTTTAAGCATAACATTCTCACACATGAAGAATAGTGAAATTACTGGATTATACTGGCTGGAATGAAATCTGTATTGTGCCCAAATGCATGATTTCCAAAAAACTGAACCAAAGAATGAAAGAAATTTAATCTTTTAAAAGCCCTGCTAGAAATATAATAGTAACTACAGAAGCACTCTAAGAGCAATATTTCTTATGTGGTGCATCACTGATTTTAAATTTGATCTAGAGACAAGATTTCCAACTCATCTTTAACTGGGCATCAATTTTATACACATAATTTTATAGACACAAATAACTGCAGACACATTTTATGTTTGTGATAAATGGAACCAAAATCAACTGAGTAGCTCATGTAAAGCATAGCAAAAAGAATACTAATATAAATGGAGAAGACAATAACCACTGGGCCATGTATAACCAGAGGTTTAGCTCATTCAGCCCTTTTAAACTGTGTGTACTTTCACCTGAAGACAAAAGCTGCCAGTGTTTTGCTGCCACTTTTGAAAATAGCTGTCAGTGGCAGGAAATTTAAGTCACGATTCCTTATTTGAAATGCAGGCACTAATCATGTGCACACTCTCCATCTATTGTAACATGAAATAAAAATGTGTAAGTGAAATGCAGAAGGCAATAATAATTTCTGTAGACTAATATATTTCAATACATATTTCAATTCATTAAGGGCATACCAAAAGATGTAATTCAGGCTCAGCTGAAGTCTGGTAACATTTTGTGAAAAGAGGAAATTGCTTTGTTGAATGTCCCTGCTTGATCTCTTGTCCCCAGCTGATCACATCCTTATTATTTGTTACCACATAATACATCTCCACGTAAGCAGCAACAATTGATTTGCTCATCTCAAAACAGGTCACCTATTCAGTTCCAGTCCAGGATACTTTTGTGTGTGTGTATATGCATGTGTGTGCACATGATTTGAAGAAAGAAGAAGTTATTTAGGGACTTGGTCGATTTGTCTGTGTGAACACAGGCATCTTGTGCTATTTGAGATGCTCTTGCTTCCAGCTGTCTCTTAGGGAATGCGTAAAGTTTCTTCCCTAAATCTTGTGTTGTCTGTCAGTCCATGTGAATGCTTCAGATACAGCAGGATACCTCTTAGCAAACCTAAAAATGTCATTACATACCTCTGTTTAGGCACCTGAATTACTCCTACTTGGTCTTAAATCACTTAAAGTGGGAATGATTGACAACCCATACCATCAGAGTGAAGCCTTTGGAAAATTATTTTTTCTGGAGCCGAATACTATGGGTTCTCAGCTAAAACTCCATACATTAGGAAAGACGCAAGTGAAATCACCAAAATTATGTCAATAAGACCAGGATCATACCTTTGAATTCTAAAAAAAACACTTTCCAGATATTTTCCTTCATGGACTACTTCAGGGTTTGTGTTTCTGAGTGTCAGTGTGTTGCTCTAGTCATAACTCCTTTATATCCTTTTTTCTTGTAAAGCTTTCAAGCAAACAACAGTTCTTTTTCCTGCTCTCTTTCTCTCCAGAAGTACATCTGCATATATTTTCCAAGGCTGTTATCTGCCTCTTTGCTTTCAGAGGCATGACAATCTTTTCTTTTCTTTTTTTTTTTTTTTTTTTTTTTTTTTTTTTTTTTTTTTTGTTATTGAACTTGCTCTCTTTCAAAAGTGGCCTCTGCAGGATATTACACACCAAAAGAAATAAAGAAAACTCACATCACATATAGCCACCTCCCAGTAGGAAAAATGTGTGTGTCATCAGCTCACTGAATGCTCTTTATCAGGCAGCTTTTATTATACTAGGTGTTGTCAGTGTCAACAATTCATAACTTGTATGCAGGTGGTCAGGTGTACATAAATATGTTTTTAAAGCCCTCCACTGCAAGCTCAAAGGAATCACCCTAGATGTGGACTGTAGGCTTGAAATTTCTCCATGGGTGCTTATTCTTGCTGTAGCACTGAGACAAGGGTTAAACAAACATGAAATGCAAGTATTCTGGTCTTTTCTTTTAATTATTATTACTACCATGGTTACTATTATACCTACTCTAAAAATCCTTCAAAGTATCAAAAAAAAAAAACAAACCAAAGCTCAGCTTTATACCAGTCTACATATGCAAAATAAGACCAAATTTTCCTAAACTACCTTGAATAAGGTAAGAGAAAAAAATGTGTGGAAAGTCTTATGAATTCTCTTCATATTCTGCAGTATGCAAAAGGAATCTCAGAGTTTAAGGATGTGAAAAAAAATTGAAAAGAATATATGAGAAATAAATGGGAAAAAATATATGGCCTGGCTGGGAAATGAACACAGTTCAATCCTGCATACATTAAGATGAGACAAACCTCATATCCAATACAACAGCCAAAACTATATTGTTAGATTTTTTATTTTATTTTATTTTATTTTATTTTATTTTATTTTATTTTATTTTATTGCTGAATATTTTAGCAGGAACCTGGACATGAAAATTCACACTCATCTGGTATAATAACCAAGTGGTTCCTCTCTGAGATATAAACATTTAAGTTCACTTCTTTTTTCTCCATTTTTGCCTGAGGCTATGAACTGTGATAAAATACATAGAAAAAGGATTTTGCTTTTTTAGAAAAAGGATTTTGCTTTTTTTTTTTTTTTCTAAGTGTGGCAGACTGGCATGAACAACATGTGCGCCCTAGTCCACATGAACGAATTAATGTAAATGTTTATACATTAATCTCATTAGTAACTATCTTGATAGAAAAAGTCATAACAATTTTCAGCAGTGAAAAGTACCTGGAAAAACTGAATGTTGAGCAAAAATAGACCAAACAGACAACTACTTCATGTACCAGTCGAGTTAACAAAAATATGTTATTTGTCCTAGTCCCTACTGAAAGCCGTAGTTGGTCTTCTGCCAAAGTCAAAGTCAACACAGTGACAATTTTGCCTGA
Organism: Nycticryphes semicollaris; assembly: GCA_013400055.1. Classification (NCBI taxonomy): domain Eukaryota; kingdom Metazoa; phylum Chordata; class Aves; order Charadriiformes; family Rostratulidae; genus Nycticryphes; species Nycticryphes semicollaris. Next base: position 270,710 of record VXBJ01003308.1, on the reverse strand, counting down.
GGCTGACATTGCCTAGCTATCTAATCCTTATTTTACCATCCCTATGCCTCTTCATTCATGAGATGTCACATTGGAATTATCCATCCCTAAATCTTTTGTAACATATTTTGATGCTATTTGGTTGTTGGTCGTTAATGTGAAATTGTGAATTGGGATTGTCTGGAAGTGAATAATATTTTTGTTTGTTTGTTTGTTTGTTTGTTTTGGGGTTTTGTTTTTTTTTTTCACTTGTTGTGTTTTTCATTCTAGTGATACACTTCTCTCCATATATTTAGGAAATAGTTATTAAGGAAAACTTAGCATAGTCTCTATTTCATTTCAGAAGATGGAAGTGGTTGTTATTTTAACTATCTGCCCTAGAGACTCAAAACTGTCACCTGCTATGTCAAGATATTCCAAACACCTTTGTGAGTGTCTTTCCTTCTTTCTAAATGGATGGGTTATACCTGGATGGACCAGATTCTCAGCTGGCACTGGCAACCTTAATACCTGAAATCAATGAACCTGCATTCTTATACGTTAACTAGGAATTAGAAAGCCACTGCTTCTAACAGAATAGACTTGACAACAGCAGCATCAACTGAAATAGATATGTTATGTATCTTAAAAAAGTTGTCTGTATTAAAAACACATATTTGCTGATCATATTAAAAATAGAAATGTATTTTAACCATATAACGCAACTCCTTTTACCAACAAAGGGTGAGACTCCATGATGCATATGAGCCTACCACACAGAAGATGTTTTAAAAAAGCAGAAGTGGTGCACTGCTGTGAAACAATATATTTCAGGAATAAGTTTCTGTGTGCCTTCTCAAGTCTCCACCTCAATCTGTATGAAAAACTTGGACTACTTCTTTCTTCCTTCAATGGATTTTGGGCAAATTCTTCTTTGAGGAGAAAAAATTGCTTACCTTTAAAAACAGTGAACAAAGTTAGATAGAAAAAAAAAAGGTGACAAATGCTTTTAATGGCAGGAAAGCTGGCTTAGGGGCATCTTATCTCTTGCACCAAGCACTTGCTAAGTGATTTCAAGTCAGTCACTGTGACCAGGAGAGAGAGTCTGGAGTCAAGAAGAAAAAAAAGGAAATTATATGGTGAGAAAAATGTCCCAAAAGCACTAGTAATGATGTAAATTAATGCTGAAAGCTTCAGTAATAACCCAGGCCAACATGTCCTTGCACTCAGCTTCTCAGAAGAGCAGGGAAATTTTTGCACTGCCAGGCTTTTTTAAAATGTCACATTTTATAATAATGAGGAGGTGGCAAGATTTACTGAAAATACATAAATTACTTCTCAGCTGGGCAGAGGAGCATGGACTTGCTCTGAATTGCATCCTGCAAGGACCGTAGCCATGTAAAACGTGCAAAAAGCTTAAACTGGGCACAGTTACAGGGCTTGATCTTTAAAGTCCCTAGATGCTTCAGAGGAACAGTTTTAAACATCACTAACTCTGAAGTATGTGCAAATAGAAGAGGGGGAAAAACAGCATTCTCCCCCTGTCATCTGTCTAGATGTCACAACACTCTGCTAGGCAGAAGTGTCTAAGTGAATTCTGAACTAGCTCAGCCTGAAGGAGCAGTAGGATATTGCTGTGATACCTCACCCAGAGAAATTAGAACCTGAAAAATTGTTTTGAGACGTGCGATTATTAAATGTTGGAAAGGGGATAGCGGAGGCCACAAAGGTGATCACTGGTTTGGAGTACCTCTCCTATGAGGACAGGCTGAGAGAGTTGGGGTTCTTCAGCCTGCAGAAGAGAAGTCTCTGGGGAGACCTTATAGCAGCCTTACAGTACCTAAAGGTGGGGCTACAGGAGAGATGGGGAGGAACTCTTTACCAAGGAGTGTAGTGATAGGATGAGGGGTAATGGTTTTAAACTGAAAGAGAGTAGATTTACATTAGATATTAGGAAGTAATTATTTATTCTGAGGGGGTGGTGAAACATTGGCACAAGTTCCCCAGAGAAGTTATGGATGCCCCTTCCTTGGAAGTGTTCAAGGCCAGGCTGGATGGGGCTTGAGCAACCTGGCCTAGTGGGAGGTGTAGGGGTAGGGGCCCATATAGGTTTAGGGGCCCATGATAGGGGGGTTGGAACTCAATGATTTTTAAGGTCGCTTCACATACTAACCATTCTATGTTTCTATTAATTCAGTTAAACAGTCTCTGGCATAGCAGCTAGCAAAACAAGACAATTTGTGTTTGGACTAACAATAGCTCTGAGTGTCTCAAATATATTATATTCAGAGTCTGAAATGCACATTCTCTACCAAACTGTACATTAAATGGAAAATCTGTAATAACAAAGTTACATCTGTTATCACCAAAGAGCATAGTTATAAGAAGTTAAAGAGAATAAACATGCTCTAAAATAAAAGTGGGAAATAATTTTTATTTCCATGATTCAACATCAGAAACCAGTACCCTTAAAGTTCTTAATTTTTTTTATAAATGGAAATAAAAATGATGTAATAGAAAAACAAGTTTCTTAAGTATTTATTTTTCTGTGTTTTCCTGGAAAAGATGGAAGTGAGCCCAGCCTTGAGGAGCTTCTCTGGGAGAAACACTGTTGGCCAGAGTGGACACTGCTGAACCAGAGCTGGTGAACTCAGCAAACACCAAGGAATGCTGGTGATTGTGATGTGGGAGTAAGTAAAACAAAAAATTCAGAGACGTAATGATTATCAGTGGCTGGTGAGGCCAGAAGAAACCGCAACCGGCAAGTCTGCTACAAAACCGAATCGAAAAAATGCCTCAGAATGGCAAAAATAAAATACTCCATTTATGAATAACAGATTAATATACTTAAGAGTTAGGCTTTTTTGAGCCTGGACAAAGAACTTAAAGTGAATTAAAACTGAAGTGGGGGTAAGATACAGAATGAGATTGTGTTTAAAAAAAAAATTAAAAAAAAAATCGTGGCAACACCAAACAACAGAATAAAATTCATGCTGCTGTGAATTTAACCCCATAGGAAGGGCCAGGTTGCTTACAGATTCTGCACAAGGAAGGAAGAAGTAGCACAGATTTATATAAAACCCAGGAAGACGAGATTCTACAATGTACACTGCTCTCCAGTTACCTCCATTTGGTAAGAGAACCCCAGCCCATATATTAATGTGCTAATAGTATTGTGAATTATCATCTCCTTTTTGCAGTAAGACAGCAGAAACAGTGAGGTTAAGCACCCAAATTCACACCAATAACTGTATCCAGACTGCTAGTTTCTTAATGAAAAGACCAATCACTTAATCACTTTTCTTCCCTGATTTCCATTTCTCCATATGCCTCATTTTATGACCATAATCAAGTCCCTTGACTTATGTGTACCATCATTTAACCATCCATCATTTAATATTTGTCTCACAAAAGCTGCTGGAGGCAAACATTCCATGAATCATTAAATCCTTGCATTGAAGATCACTCCAAACATGACTATTATTATTAGCTGTATTAATAATAATTAGTAATGGCCATTAGCTCAGGAGTTTGTAGTGCTCATGATTCTTTTCACTAAAAAGCATCTGTCTTTTAGAGAACAACTGTTGAAAGTTAATTGCCAGGTGATCTTAATGACATACATTTATACTCAGGTTATAATGGACCATAAAGTGAGGTTCTGTAAGATGCTAAATCTTCAGTCTAAAGTGTTACATTTAGGTAAACTTTTTATTTCCAACACAAGTTTAAGACAGTAAAAATCAGTGCTTAATAATTGATAGGCATATAAATGTGTTTCTTGCTTTCTGGAAACTATAGTAATCTGTCACTCATTAAAACTAAATCAGTAATGTGTAATAAATGAAGCTCAGGTATTAGATGAATTATAAGAGATACCATAAAATACTTTTCTCCTGAAACATGGGCACAGAGCACTGAACAACAATATAAATACACAGAGGGATTAGAATATAATTGTCCTATGGAACAGGACTTGTTTTTTTAATACAATTTCCTCTATCCAAATAAGCCCCAATTTTGCATTGCAGCAAGCAAACTTCCCCTTTAAGCACCATCAATAAAACTTCCATCTGACCTTTTCACGCCTTCTATGAGGAAGCTAAATGTTACTCGCTTTTCACATTCAATAAAAACTATTACTGTGTTCTGGTTCAATGCATATCTGTGTCATCATGGGAGAAAGTCACTTTGCACTACGTGTTAATCTTGCCTTTAAAGTTCATTTCCAAGCTTTTCGGTTGCTAAATGTGTTGCCTTGATTTATTCATGAGCCCCACATGGTGTGTGACAAAGTAACTTGAAGTTCATCTGAAGGTCTTGAGGTGCTCAGGCCTTCAGATTTATTTGTCACAGGTTCTCAATTTTTAAAAAATAACCAAAACCAGCCAGAGGATATTTGGCACTTAGTCTACTGCTAGACAGAATGGCATTGAGTTACAAAAAAATTATGATTATTCTGACCAGAACTCCAACTGGTCCAAAGTGATACAGTCACACTGTCTCCAGTAGAGCTATATGCCCCAGTTAAGAATAACTGGGCACATCTAATATGTCTCTGAATAATGATTCCTTGCAATATTTTTAGTTCTTGGAGTCAAATTATGAAGTTTGAAACTTCCTTGGACAATTCTACCAACTGTAGCTTCCTCATCAGGTTTTCTTTAGATGAGACCCTCTGTTAGCATCCTGTGATCTTGTAATGCCTTGCATGTGAGCATCTTTTTAAGCAGAATATTAATTGATATAAGAACACTGCTGAATTATTAATTTTTTGTTGTTATTCTTGCAGACAGCCATAGCAATGTATGGCGGAAAGCAGATAGAGTTGAAAGCTAAATCATAGAATCATAGAATGGTTTGGGTTGGAAGGAACCTTAAAGACCATCTAGTTCGAAGACCCCATCCAGCCTGACTCTGAACACTTCCAGCGATGCGTTATCCACAACTTCTCTGGGTACCAGTTCCTGTGTCTCAAATTCTTACCATAAAAAATAATTTCTTCCTTATGTCTATCTCCTTTCATTTAAAAACTGCCACCCCTTGTCCTCTCACTACAGGCCTTGGTAAAAAGTCTCTTTCCATCTCTCCTATAACCCCTCTTTATATTGAAAGGACAAAATAAGGACTTACTAGAGACCCACAGGGACAAGGCAAAGAAAGCTTTTACATTCACTGGAGTCAGGATTCCTCTCATATAGACCATTAGACTGTAGATATCTACTCTTCATCTAGTTGCACTATATTTCCTTTATACCAATCAAAAGAAATAGGTGTCTTTAAACATTTTTGATGTCTTTAAACAGTTTTGATGTGTATTTTTGGCTGAGATAAATCATACTGCAGAAGTGTCTATATCTCTCAGAGACCATAAGAGAAATAGTTATAACTAGCTCCCACCCTGGAAGCTTTTCCTTTTTATCCTTTAGTCCTCCAAGGTAGGTTTCAGAAAAGTTAGAAACTATGGAAAAGTCCCTTCTTAAATGGAGCTGTCAGGATCATCGTCCTGCTCCATAGCAGGAAGTCTTTTATTGCCATTTGCTATACGGAGGGTTTTGACAATTTTTGTGAAATTACAGCAATCCTTAAAAGTTATTGTGCATTAAAATCCTCTGTTTAAGCATTGAGAATTCATAATTCGGGTATTTAAGACTCTAACAATGTAGAGACATCCTAGTTTATATTCTCCTAAAATGCCACCCCAATGTCATTCTTGGAAGCATTTGGGAATTGTTTCTATGACACATGACATGCAATAGCATATATGAAGAAGCTCTAAAAATTTCTAACAAGTACAAACTGGGAGTAGTTAATGTCTCAGGTGTTTGCATTTCAGTTGGTTAGTCTAAGTGATCTCGAATACTTTGAGATATTCTGAAAGCTGTAAAAGAGAGTATGTCGGAAGATGAAGTAAAAAGCAACATAAATCTTGCAAAATATCTACATCTATGTAAATAAGTATGAAATGAGAATTAGATTTCTGAAGATTTCTGGAATCTCTATTAATATGGTGAACCAAGAACAGATTTCCAAACACTCACTTCCACCTGTGATAATTAATTTAAATTTAATTATGCTGATTCCTGGACTTAAACCTGAGTTATAAATGATACTATGTTTCAGTGGGCTCTGTGCAACTTCAGAGAATCACAGAATATCAGGGATTGGAAGGGACCTTGAAAGGTCATCTAGTCCAATCCCCCTGCTGGAACAGGAACACCCACAGCAGGTGACACAGGAATGCGTTCGGGCGGGTTTTGAATATCTCCAGAGAAGGAGACTCCACAACCTCTCTGGCCAGCCCCTTCCAGTGTTCCCCACTGTTCCCTCACTGTAAAGAAGTTTTTCCTTATATTTAAGTGGAATCTCTTGTTTTGGAAAATCCTTGGCTGTTTACTCCTCCCTGCAGCTCAAATTATCATTCTTTTCCTTTCCTCCCTTACTCACCTCATTTTATAAAGGGCTGATTTAAAATGCTAAATCACCAGTGAGTTGCATTTTCCATCCTCTTTACCTCCTCTGGTTTTAATCAAAATAAACCTGGGGTAGTGTTCTGTCAAAAATACATCAGCCTCTATTTTTCTGTGACATTAGTTAGAGTGGTGGCAGTGAACTTGTGCCAAATTTTAAGGGTCAGCTCCCTCATCATGCACCACAAGGAGGCAGGCACTATGGTAATACCATCTTTCAGCCTCTCAGCTTTTTCTGAGTAGCAGTTTAACTGTTTCAATCACAGAGGGAAAAAAACTGCTTTAAGTTCAGTATCATCTACAAAACACTCTACAGATTTCAATAACAGACCCATGTGCTGTGAGTCCTCAAAAGTAATTATAAGCAACATTTTCCATCGATCACCACAGACCAAAAAAACCTTCATGTACAGAAAACAGTATTAAAAAATACTTAAAGGTTATTAAAAATACTGAGGGGTTGTTAAAGCAACCAGTGATGTGTAAAGTGCATCGCTCAGGGAGAGATTCATCCTGTTTGACCATAGCCATCTGAAAGGTAGGTGTCTCTGCCTAAGATGGTCACCAGATGCTCCTTTTATCATCAGGGGCAAAAGTAAGTTCTTCCAGCATGTAACTTGGACAACTTTTTCAAGCATACTCTAGGATGAGATGAAACATATCATAGGAGTGCTGTGTTTCTCAACTGATAAAAAGGCATATGGAGATGTCAGCATTTGGTTAACTTAAATCTTCAGAGGTTGAGAAGAAAAGAAACTCCTCCACCCCCTTCCAAAAATGCCACATTCCCGAAATAATAGCTTTAGGACCTTAACATGACCTCCCTCTAACTTATGGATGAAAAGCTGGTAATTCAACAAGAGGAATTGAAAAAAAAATATATTTTATCACAAATAATGCATACACTGAGACACAGGAGTCCATATACACACAAGCTTTGCTCATGTACTAGCCATCATCTGAATCTACATGACTGGATTTAACTTCTATATTTACAGCTTTCTTCCTCTAGCATTGATTAGATCATCTCACAGATGCAGAATGCAGTTTCATTCTCTTCCATTGAGCCTCAGAAGTAAAAACAAAGAAGTATGAAGCCCATGGGTTACAAGTGCAACACTTGCAAGTATATTTTTGGCCACACATTCTCATAGCAGTTACAAATGCACAGCTGAATATGAACAAAAGATTGCAAATGTTGTGATGTTTTGCATATTTCCCCACACATTTCCACCATAATAAAACTGTGTTAAGATTTTACTGATCACCCGTGAACTTTTGGGCATCTTTTGAGAGCAAATGAAAAGAAAAGCAAAACCAGGTAAACATCTGGTTGTGAATGTCATCTAGGGTTTACTGCAAATCTTCTCGCATCTGGAATGTATTCAGTTGGGTGCAGCATCTCAGTTGGGAGTGTAACATTTTAATATTAATTTGATTTCCTATGTAGCATTAAAACTTTGTCAACAGACATCAGGCTTATAAAATAAATATTTATGATGTTCTCAGTCTCTCACTTTAACATCATGTAGCTCCATTGACAGTGCAGTAAAACGTAGTATAAAGAATCAGTAAAATGAGTTCCTGAGAAACTAAAAGATTACATCCTTTTTTCCCACAACCCCATTCCTACTACTTCAGGACAGTTGGAAAAATAACTGCACGTCAGAAACAGCAGTGAGAGAAAAAGTCCAAAGTGTCATTCATCTTGCTTACTTCACATTATTCAAAGTGGCTTAGAGGACAAAAGCTGCAATTTCTTTCCCAATGGTGCTCAATACTACGGTTGCAGAATGCAATGTAAACAGCAATGAAAATATTTCCACAGCTCTAAAATAAATAAATTAATAAATAAAAAAAAAAAAGGAAAAACAAAAGACAAGATCAAAATTGCATAAATCAAACCTTCAAACCTTAAGCTTTTAGTTAAGCATCCTATCCCAACCCTGGCAGCATCCACATCTGCACGGGCCACCTTCTTCTGCACTTATATCAAATTTCTTCCTTTTTCCATGCTGCCAGCCTAAAAAGGCAGGGCTTAGGATAATGAGCACAGGATGGGAAAATCTCCCATTACAGCCTAAAGCAGGGTTTTCTCTGAATGTTCTTGACATTTTGGAAAGTACCATACCAGTTAAGACATAACTGAAAAAAACCCAAACAAACCATCATGAGCTGCATCAGATTTCTACTGAGCATGATAAACTGTCATTTCTGCAGGTCAAAAGTTCATACAGAAGTCCAGGGTAGAGAAATTCAAACTCAAGTAAACAGCATTTGAGACAAAAGAACCACCTGAAAATAGAAAGTTAAAGTGAGAAATTTTGTATAACCTTCTATTATGACTATGTTACCAGCTGCATCAATAAACAGAAAAATCCCTCTGCTGAAGTTAACAGCATAATACATTTTGATCTGCAATTATCTCACATGAAAACTGTCAGCAGGTCCCCAGAAAATACTCGCTGAAGTAGTACATTTATTAATGCTAAAGACTTAAAACATAGGTTTTCTTCTCTTTTTATTAAGGCTTTTTAAAATTTATTTTCCTACAGTATTAGAAATCTTCCATTTCAAGATACTTTATAACATCATAGATCAAGATGTCTCTGGTGGATCTCATAGTTTTACACACAAACTCCTTCATCTGTAAGAATAAATAGAAGAATAAATAGAAAAGCTTCTAATCTCTATTTTTCAGTGGGTAAAAATAAGCCATTTAAAGAAATCTCTAATGAGATTTTCTATTTACTGATACTTAGCAGAATTACAACAATGGGCTTCGAGCTCTTACAAATTATTCTTATAAATTACTAAAGCCGTACAACAAATTTATTGGGAAGCCTCAAGTGTTTATTTTGGGCATATGAAGAAGTTACAACTGAATACAAATTTACTTATACATTAAGTTTCAAATAAAATTTGTCTAACACATTACCATTTTATCTTGATGATGTTTCTCATTAAAAGCATATAACTTTTTTAAAAAATCCAGATCCACTAGTAGTCAAAGTTTTATTGATTAGTGTCATTTTTTTTTTTTTTGTAAGGGGAATGCCCATTATTAAGGTATGAGGTTGTTATCTATATTTTCAAACCAAAGTAATTTCACCTCTGAAAAGCACAATGCAGGACAGACCTTGGAAATAGGGATGTTTGCCACCTTTAGATCATTTTGAGATCACAGGACAAATAGCAGCTACTGTTATTGCTGTTTGCTTAGTCCAAGCCTGCAGGACAGTTCTCAATACTGTATGAAATAACCTCACAGAGAAATAGTTTATTCACCCAGAGGATGGAGGAGGGCTCAGTGAAGATGGGCAATGTGCTTGTGAAGGTCATGAAATGGTGCAGGCCATGGCTCATCACAGCTCACAGCTGTTGCGGAGACACTCCCCTGCATAGAGGCGACTGAAGGGTGGCCTTTGTTTTAGGTGGACTTCTATCAGCAGTTGGGTGAATCCTTGAGTGTTTCTCCTTGAGTTCCTTAAAAGTGTGAATGTCTCCATAAGTCAGCCAGACCAACACAGGAAGAGGGAATACGTGGCTCTGACCAGAGTAGAGTGTGGAGGCTGAAAAACTGGCAGGGGAGTTTCAGGGAGAATAGCAAGCTTGGGCTGGCTTCAACCCACGTGTTTCTCCACAGTGACTTCAGGACACCCAGCAGACAACAGAGACCAGTAAATGGAATAATTTGCATTCATATTATATTATGTGACACATTTTGTATCACTCTGTTAAATCAGAAATACTGTGTAACATCAATTGTTTTTAAATAAATAAATTTTATATTTAGCATTACCCTCTCCATGCGTACGGTATTGAAAAGAACCTCATCAGAATCTACTGGACTCTGATAAGCTCTAAGCACCAGTCCTCCACTCCAATATATTTCAATAATTCAAATACCTCAAATAAAATCTGCAAAATATATGGTGAAAGCTCAAAATATTTCACAATACTTTGTGCTTATTATTAAAATAACCCCAATCGTCTCTATGTTTGACTGTTTACCTAAACATAGCCAATTTTAGACTCTCAGAAGAGAAAGGGATCTGATACTGTGGGACCCGTAGAGGTGTCATGTACCACAGCACCTATATTGGAACCTCATTTTGTAAACTGCAGCAGAATGCTCTCATGTAATGTGACAACATGCAATACTTTCTCTTAATCGATATAATTTATCCTACAACATTTCCCTCAAAACACGGAAGATGGCAATTCTGAGCAATAACAGAGTGAGTATTTTTGCCTACCCTCTGACTATCCACTAAACACACAGATTCTCCTATTCGGCTGCAATCTGCCTGGAGCATCTGGATGATCTCCGGTACTTCAGCAAGTGGCAAAGCTAAAAATGGCAGAGGAAATAACGAATAAAACACAGCTGAAGGTTGGCCTGCATGCACTTGTTCCTGGAAGTGGCCGCTGGAGGAGACAGTTCAGAAGTTTCCAGGAGCAATCAAATGTGGGAAAAGCAGATGGTTTGGACCTTCTCAGAGCAGAGACTTTTACTTATAATGTAATACAAAATTGCACAAACCTACATGAACTGGTTACAAGTAAACATTTCTCAAGAGCTCCACCATTTCTGATTATGTTTCTCTCAATGTTTAGAGAGCACTGAGTTTTCACTGTTAAAAATGTTTATAGCCTTCTTGAACAGACTTGACCCTCCCTTTCATCAGATTGCTTTTATACCAGCCCTGTTTAGTTCAGCGTCATGCTTCTACAGATTTCAATTATTTTATTTTTTTTCAAGATTCCTCTGTGTTCGAGAGGTTATAAGAAAGGAGTATAAACATGCAATTATAATGCTGGACGAATGAGACCTGTTACAATATTTCAGCCCAAATGACCCTTCATTGCAATTGTTCCAGGGAATGAACTGCTTCTTAATGTTTGTTAAATGCCACTGATAGAAGATCATATCTGTAACTGTATATAACAGAGTGTGAAAATGATTTAATTTTTCAAAACTATCTGGGACTCAAACTGTGGCTGACTTTCTCAAATCGATTTTTGACAAAGTAATTCAAAGTTATGTGCTAAAACTGTATTATGCCACTTGCTCTGGAGTGTGCCATTGTTCACTGGTTCTGCTCCGTGCTCGCAGACGATGACACAGATGAGATCCCATCAGCTACACAATTTTCTGCGCAACAGGAAGATTTTAAAAACAAAGAAATTGAAGATGAACAAGAATCAAAAGAGACAAAGCGAGAGGAAGGCATTATTTAGCCTTGAAGATAACAACAACAGCAAAGATTTAGATGTCAGATAAGCTGCTATCACAGTTGATCTGGATTCATAAAAGATATCTACGACAGGCTGAAACATAATATGAAAGACCTGAATTGTATTCACTTGTCCGTTTGGGCAGAACAAGAATGAGTTTGCTGAAGTCTATTAATGTTAACATTGCTGAAATGGGAACTTGGATTCACATCCCTGCTTCTAACAATGTGTACAGTTCATCTTATATATATCTTTCCCTCAGAGTTACCACAACCCTCTCTTTTGCATCTGATTCTTACCAGATACTTCTGTAATTATGTTTGCAAAAAGAGAATCAATATAAAATCATTGCTTTTTTTTTTTTTTTTTTTTTTTTTAAAAGCATTCAATCAAGCCAAGATGTGAGATACACACCATAAATGGTTTTGGTCCTACTGCAGTAAATTTTATCCTGCTGTACACGCTATATATCTTGCTCGGTATTTCACGTTCATAGTGACAAAGTGAACAATTTTTTTATTAACTGTGGTGGTAAAGAACCCAGCAGATAATGAGCCTTTTAGTTTTATGAACACTTGGACTGGTTAAAAAGACTTAGATGGGAGGACAAATATAAATCTATGAGGTGAAGATGCTTGTCCAACAGTTGACAACATCAGATTAACTCCACAAGAGACTTGGAACTGAACTGGAGAGCCCTCTCCAAGTAATTTTTTCTCCCTTTTCGATTCAGCCTTGATTTTTTCCCCCATCTTATTTGCAAATCTTCAGTCTTCAAAAGTACCCTGGGATATACGAATTTAGAAAAAAAAAAAAAAAAAAACAAAAACCAACTTCTAAAAAATAAACTTCTGCCTTGATCTAAGACTGAATTTCTCTCACAATTAATAGCAAAAATAATGAAATAGCATCACATCAGTTTACAGATATGTAGTGCCTATAATCCTTCATCCAGAATAGTTTGCAGCTTAAACTGTTTTCACATATCTAGCTCTCTATACAGAAGACAATGTTATGTGATGACATAAAAGTTTTATTACCACAAATTTGAAATGGCCAAGTGAATTACGCTGGCCAGGCCAAACTTCTTCCAATAAAAATCTTTATAACTCCATCCTCTATTTTGCCTAAGCCTCACATTTTATAGAAAAGCTATTTTAGAATTTCTTTATTGAGTCTTTAAAAAATGTATTGGCATCATAATTTGTATTTCTATGCCTGTGAAACCAAGACTACCTTGATATCATGCGTCTATACTGTCAATAAGAAAGATAGAAAAAAAAGGCATTGATTTTTTTAAAACCTTTAGAAAACAATTAAAACCATTTAGGCCCGATTCCATGCTATCTTTCTGGTGTAAATAGAGAAGTAATTCCTCTCATGTCAACACAAAGATACTGCTGAAGAACAGGAAACAGAGAAGGATCAGTCCTTTTTAATATAAAACAAAATGTCACTCCTATTTTAAGGTTCAATATTTCATCATCTGCCAGGTTTCTAAATAAAAGCTGCATAACACTTGATATATCTGAAAAACTGAAATCCCAGCTCTCCAAAGAAACAGAAAGACTATTTCTAACCCTGACAATTTTCGGGAGATTGAACCTTAAAATTATCAGTAGAACAGAGCAGAATACCGTGTTAATAGAACTTTTAGCAAAATAATTGCCAAGCTCTACTTTTAGAGGACTCATGACCGAGAAAAGGGGAACAAGGGAAACAGGTGGGTAAAAAAAACTAAGAAAAACCCCCACCGCCATCACCCCATATTAAAAGGTCAGGAGATATGGTTTAAAAATCTGAATTATATGTGTGTATGTACATATGTGATACTTTTTAATAGAGGAAGTATATTGGCAGACAATGATGTAGAAATTGTGTAGGTTTTTACATGTAACATTATCTTTGTTGGGTTCTTATAGTGTTCAGGTACTAAAATATGCATAGTGCTATGTTATGGAGAGTTAGTTGTACATTATGGTGCAAGAACAAATTTAACAGAAGGAAAAGAAGGTAGAAAATAAAATTCATTTAATCTTCCTTGGAATTTTTTTTTTTTTTAAACTGGCTAGTATTTTGCATTTAGTTATATATTTATGTTCAGTTGATATTTAGGGTAAGACCTCTCCCCACATTTATTTCATTGCTGGATTGGAAGCAGTTTTAGATTCTTTTTCTAGGATCATGGGGAAATAATATGTCTTGGGGAGGTCTAGAACATGTCTTGTCCTGAAGGCAGAACCACTTCATTCTCCTATGGAGCCATGGCATTATTATGCTCTACATTACCGTATATAAGTGCATTGTACTCCACAGTGTTTCAACTTATTTTTTTTATTTCATGAGGCCCCAGAGGTTTCTTTGCACAATGCTGCCTGTAGCCTATCACCTGTATTCCAATAGGAAACACATAAGACAAGGCGTAAATACCTGAAATGCTACAAAGGAATTAAATTGAGAAGACAGCAGCTGTACCTGCAGTGACCCAGCAGACCCCCAATCAAACTCCTGAAACTGAGGTCACGTCAGGTTCTCCAAAACACAGGATTCAATGTTTCTGGCATGTGACCTGAAACACAGGATTGAAATCAAGACATCTTGATTCCAGGGTGTACTAGTCTTGATTTCAGTGTCACATTGATATCTACAGACATGTCTATGTGATCTAGTATGGACCACTGCCTATACACAACAGCTATAGTCCACACATGGCAGCAATATAGTCTCTTTATTCTAGTGCTAAGCACACACTGAAATGCCCTATGGAAACACTGTGGAGCAAGATATATATCATGCAAATGCTGCACACATCATGCCAAAAAAAAAAACAAACCAAAAAAACCCAACCAAACAAAAAAGCCCAACCCTATTTAAGATGCCTTCATTTAAATATATAAGATACTATCTCTCCCAAAGGAGGTTCCCTGACTTCGATTTTGTTAGGATGCCTCTGAAATATTTCTTCATGAACAAGTAATTTTATGAATCTAGATAAAGATGATCTAAACATTGCTTTAATTCCAGATAAAATGTATCTATCAAATACAGAAGAAAAAACACCAGTCAAAGACTGCAACACCTCAAAAAAAGATGATGAGTTAATGAAATAAAAATGGTTATAATTTTCCACTGAGCACAACATTAAGTGTATAGGTATGTAATACACATGCAAGTGGAAAAAGGTCTTTGAGAGTAGGCTGTAAAACGTACACTGATGCCTCTGTGTTCACACTGATCAAGCAGATAACAAGTAGTAACGTCGGATCACTTTTTCAGGATAAAGGCAGAAAAGAACTCCTGAGAATTCAGGCCAGACAATATATGCTTTTGTTTGGAGTGTCATATATGCAATTAGTAGGACCAGCAAACACATCTGCAGCTTCAGATGACTGTTGCCAATGCCATACTGAGGAGCACCCCAAGTCCCAGTTAGTTACGTGCTTGTGAATTCAGCAGTACAAGCTACTTAACAAAATAAAAGCAAAATTTAAAAAAAAAAAGGAAAAATGTAATCACATAAACAAGTTAAAAATTTGTATTGTTGATCAGAAGTGCATTAATTCAAATGAAAATGTTTTATATTACAGGCACTAAAAAAAAAAGACTATCAATGTCCTGGAGATTTTTCTGCATTAACAAACTAAGCCACAAAAATCACGTAACAGTGAAGAACACATCTGGTTTGTAGCTAGCTCTTAAATTAATAAATCAACTGTCACATAATTGTGACTTCCACCTGAACGACAGCTCCAATTAATTTTGTATTGGTTCCCAGTGCAGAGGTGAGGTCAAGGTATCTTTTGGCTGCATTCCTAAATTTAAACACTATACAATCTCATCCTTCTGGTTAAAAGTAATCAATATTAGCAATTTATCATAATTTGCTTTGCAGTGCACACTTGTGCTGTTTAATCAAGTGTCCTGCCTGGTTTGTTTGTTCACAGTTGCGTGAAAGACACCCACTGAGCATGCCCAATACATTTTCCTTTCCTCACAGCATCATTGCAGTGCCTGTTGCCCCTTGATTCATGCTCTGAGCGAGTTGCTGGATGACTTGTGCAGATTGGCAGAGACTAGAAATGAGACACTGCTCTAAAGAACTCATGATAAATGAATTATTCTCAGCAACAGGTTTCTGGTTCAAAAAAAAACCCACCCAAAACCCCACCATCAAAAATAAAACTGGGAGTTTGATTAGAAACTTCCATATCTTAAATGTAGATCAGTCTTCAATGAGATTTAATAGTAGAATAGCAGAGGCTGTCAAAATTATCAGCTGTGACCTTTTACAGTCAAAGTGCAAACACAACATTTCTTGTTAGAAATATTCAGTTCACTGTAATGGAATATATAGACTCTTTAAGGATCAGGAAAACAGCTGGCTCAGTTCTTTAATGAAATGGCTAAAGGGCATGATTTCCAACTCAGGAATTTAACTATCTGTGCCCCAGCTTAGGGTGAGGGAGTTAGATGAGGAATAGTATGAGCTATTTCACCCTGTTTCTCTTGAAGAAGTGCCCTCAAAATAGGTCTGTATCAGGAACAGCTGAGGGACACAGTGGGACATGCTCTGAGATGCCGTCCAGTTTGAAGGTTTGCTGGAGGATGATAATTCTCTTCTCTGGTTTGGAAACTGAAGCTTGGGAAATGGGAGAAGGTTGGATGCTCTGGTACTGCCCCAATATGAAGTCTGGACATAGGTAGGGTGTATCCCTAGATCTAGGAACTGGTAAGAAGAACTACCAGGCTCAGTTAAAGAGGGAATTATTTAAAAGATATGTAAATGTAGTGCTGATGGACATGGCTTAGTGGTAACTTGGCAGTGCTAGGTTAACAGTTGGACTTGATAATCTTAAAGGTCTCTTCCAACCAAAACGATTCTATGATTCTATGGTTCTCTATAGCTAAGAAGACTTCTTAGATGAAGCAGCGCTGTCCTAACTAACTGAAGACACATCAGCTCCCAGGAGAATTATTATTACCCTATTGTATGAAAGGCAGGCTTGCCTGACCTTTTATTATTAATCTGTTAAATATAATTTGATTGAAGAATTTTTCCACTAGAGTGCTAATCTGATAAATATAACTTCATTGAAGTACTTTTTTATTAGCGTGGCAGTAGACAGTCTTGCCTGTGTCCTAAAGCAAGAATAGCCTGGGTTCACTAAGTTGAGACCTGAATAACTGAGGTTTTGTAGGGGAATAGAACCTAATTGTTTAGGGCAGTATGAAGTGTAGTGTCTTGTCTTGCATTGAACACTGTGCTACATGTCCAGGAACTGAGAGAGTTGCACTGGTGGAGGATGGAATATCCAAAAATATCTTGTAGTGTGAATTGGTTTCTCTACAAGAGTACCAGTTGGTCGTGGTCATGTAGGTATGTGACTACAAAATGTGGGATTGTACCTCCATGACTAGGGAACTTTGCTGTTACTGTAATCCAGATTGCAGGTGCAGCCCTCTAGCACACTAAAACAGTGGACCAAGAGAAGCAGGGAGCAAAAATATTAGCAGGAACTCTTCAAAATCCAGCTTTTACTGTATTTTTATCCGAAATTGTACATTTACCCTATTTGCCACTCTACTTTTCTCAAGGGTGTATTTATGGCATGGGGGTTGCTTTTGTTTTTTTGCTTAAATTTCTTGTGGTTTTCAAAGTCAAAGTTGGTTTCATAGTTTTGAGAAAGCAGGAGCCAAAAAAGGTAAAACCTCTATAGGTACCACTCTAGTTTATACATTCCTCTGTGAAGGCATTTTTTCAAACTTCATAATGTTACTGTACTTTGAAGGAGGACTATTGTCAATGGCACTGTGCCAACAATGTGGTGAGTCTGAATGCCATCCAAGGCCAATATGGTCCTATTCTAGAAAAAAATATATTCTATTTTTACCCTCTAAAGCTACTTTGCACAAACTACTAATACTACAGGTTAGGGGACATAGTCTGGAAAGCATCTGTGAGCATTGGAGGAGGGACGGCTGTACTAAAAGAAGTGTAAGGTAGCAGATTAGCATGGTGAAAGTTTGCTTTCCTTAAATTGTGTTTATTACCTGCTCTAAATACTACGCTAAAGCCAAAACAAAGCATTAGCTATAGCTCTAGCTGGGAACTAGAAAATATAATAATTTGCACGACACTGCACTTAAATCTTTCCATACCATCATTTGTCACTCAGATCCCAAGCTACTGTACACCATTTGACTTCTTTTGTCTGCATCTCAAAATGAATTTTAGAAAAAAAAAAATCTAAAATTTCTAGGTTTATCATACCTGTTGAAAGCTTTATAAAATATAGTTCTAATGCCAACACTTTGGGGAAATTCATGGTTTACATGCCTTGTAGCAACCTACCATTTTCCACTATGACAATGTGATGTCTCTAAGAACAGGGTTAAAGTGAAGGTATCAAGCCTTTTCAGGGTATGACTCCTCAAGACAATAAACTGGATGAAGTCCATGTAAAAATACGAAATCTGAGTCCATTTAAATGGGCTGAAGAGTGGAAAAATGCCTTCATCATAAGGAAATGCGTTTTATAGATATTAGACCTTAAAAAATTCTGAGCTTAAGCAGTGCAAAGAAAACTCAGAATTACTCACAAATAAATGGGAAAAAACCCCAAAACAAACCAAAAAACCCACAAACAGAAAAAAAAAAAAAACCCAAAACCAAAAATAAACAAAAAATCTCCAAACAACCTAGGACAGGAATGCAAGGATGTTTTTTACAGATTAGGTTTTTATTTCATTACAAGATTAGCTGAGAAAACCTCAGCACTGTATCTATGAGAAAGAGATAGCATCCACGATTTGAAGGAATAGCCACTTGCATAAGGCAAAATTAGAGATTGTTGGATTGTGGTCACAACCACTGAAGACTTCACAGCAGTGAGGAAATTAAGGCAGGGAACTGAGGGCAAGGATCTTATTATTTTTGTCCTGATCTGTACATCTACTCTGATACCCTTAAAAGAAGAGCTTTGCTCAGAGGATTGCAAAATCTTCTCTTTTTCATTTCAGCTGTTCAGAGTTGAAGTGGAAATCAAAGCATGCAGAGACTTGGAGGTTAAGTAAAACTCCTGTCCAGACTCTATGGTCATTTCTGGGAATGATTCATTTGTGGGCTGGGGTACTGCATTCCAGTTCCATGCAGAAGAGTTTCTACCCCCAAAAAAGGCCACAGAACAGCCAAAGAAGATCTCTGGAACTTGCTGAAATCTAGAGAATGTAATAGCTACAAACACAATGGACTGAAACCCAAACACAGTGTTTTGGTCAGCCTCCACCCTGAAGGACTTAATCTGTGGTAGATCTTCCAGAGAAAAATTCTTCACCTTTTTGTGTATTTTCCACCTTAGCACTTAAAACCTACGGAAGAGACCCATTTCGACTGGTGTACGTGGTGAAAAACAGCCAACCATGTCATTTCTGCTAGTGAAGCTCACTCACAGGAACACACTAATATTTCAGAGAGGCTGTGCCTCAGAGAGGGCACAGCCAAGCAGTTTGTACCAATAAACCTGCAGTAGTGGGTAAAGGTTTTCAGGCTGTACTAGCAAAGGAGCAGCTTCTGTAAACAGCCTTTTTTTTGCAATATTTTCCATTCCGCATACTTTTGCTTAAACCAGCAAGAGCAAATAGGTTCACCATGTAAATAAAGCAGGGCAGCATATATAATTTTAATTTGAAACCCACATCTACATTCAAAAATGGAGGTGGAATCTGGAATTGTGGACTTTTAAAATCTGCACAAAAAATGAGCATATAAAGCCATTTTCCTTCGTAGTTACTTTTCTCTTTATAGATATAGGACATGTCTGAAGCCAAGTGAGAGTTTTTCCATTTCAGTGGGCTTTAGATTATATCCATAATACACAGAGGGAGCACATGCACTTTATAATAGGGGGATAAAAACTGCATCTGCAGAACAAGATGACAGGGTACGACTGCTGGAATCTGTGCAAGAAAATGCATATTATACTCTTTTCACTACTACTTCGTGATTCTTATAATCAGGACTGCAGCTGATGCAGAAAAGGCATTGTTTTCACTGAGGGACAAAGTAACTCTAAATATAAAATCAGAGGACAATAGCTTTACAAAATATTAAAGATGCCCTATACTACATCCAAAAGGAAAGACAGGTTCATGAATTTCTCCCTGTAGATGTGTTTCTTCCTCTAGCTTTGAGCATTAAATCACAAGATTAACAAACTGAGGCTGCATCTGATTATTAACAATCAAGACAACATGAAATACAGTGGATTTCTGTACCAAAGCACTCATCTGTGTTTCTGTCTGAGCCATTAACCTACTGAACATGATTGTATTATTAATGCTAGATATTTCTCTCAATGTCGCTTACAGCCCTGAGACATAAATTGCACCATCCAGGTTGCTAAGAACTTCAGCGCTTTGGAGGTGAAAGTCCTATTGAAGGAAAGTGCCATAGAAAACACTGGAAGAAATTTGGAAGCAAATGCAAAAGATTATTTACTGGGTAAACAGAGGGAAGCTATTTCAGAAGCCACATTATTGGGAGACTGAAAAACTCTACTTTCTGCAATAAAGATTCGAGCAGAGTGAAATACATTTTTGCTTTTGTTGCAGTTATTCCTCAAGTTCATCAACTAAGTATTTGTCATGAGAATAGTGGGATGTAAACATTTCTTTAAATGTAAAGTTTCTCTGTACGTGTTATTAAACATACTGGGTTGGTAGATCATCTTTTCAAATCATATCCTTGATTATCACATCCATAAGCCTCTGATTTGTTTAAGAGTTTATCCTCACGCTCTCATTCTTTAGTATTACTTTTTATTTGTTTGTTTTGGTTTAGGGTGTTGTTTTGGGGTTTTTTTGCTCAACCTTATTGTTTTACATTTCCAAGACCTACTTGTGAGGACAGGCCAGCCTGGTGTAAAGCAAAGCTGCCCTGTTGAACCATGACTGATAGAGACCTTGGCTCTGGGGATGCAACTGCATCCCCATGTACAGGGATGCTGCCTCTTCTGGGCACTGCAGTACAATGCTGCAGCATCTTCTGTCTCAAATAGGAACATGGACAGGAAAATGAACATTCTTCTGTCTAAAGGTCTCTCCATCTTAGCACTGAGGGTGAAATTTCCTTAGGACACATGTGTTTGTAAAAATGACTTTTACAACAGTTAAATACCATTTATAGCTCATGGTCTGTATCATGTCTTCAAGACATTTCTGTGTGTACAGGAATTTATTTGCTTGTGTTCATTTTAAATAGCTTCTGTATCTGCATTTTCTGATTTTCTCCCTTTTCTTCGACATTTCTTAACACCACATTGTTAAAATTACTGAATGCACTAATTGTTTCTTTAAGCAAAAAATTCTTATACCAAGTGTCAGATCCAATTTTTTATCTTCATTCACTCTTTATCCCTTGTTTCTTATTATTTACATATTAGTACTGGCCTCAAGTAGTCTGAATGGATTTTTCTTTGATCTTCTGGTGGCTTTCCTTTGTATTTTGCTGGGCAAGTATGTAATTTAACAGTTACTTCTAGCTCCTCACATATAAAATTGCTTGTATGCAAGAACCTAAGATTTTCCAAATCTTGACCTTTGCCTAATTTTTTGCCTTTAATTCCAGTGTTTCACTGAAAAATATGAGATCTGTAGGCCTTGATAATGGCATAAAAAACATTTAACACCTTGCATCAATTGCTTTCCAGAATGCTCTCAGTTAGACATCAGCACCACACTTGAAAGTAGTTCTCGGTGACTGTTTAGCAGCAGCTAAGACCTGCCAAAAGCCAAACTGATGTGGTAAGTGAAAACTTCAAGGAAAAGTGACAAGGTCTGTAATAGAGTCTGGGACCAGTGTAAAATAGTGGGTCTAAATTATTTGAGGACCAACACTAAGCTGTTCAATACACAGATATTTGCCCCCCCTCAGAAAAATATCTAAAACTGAAAAAAACCAACCCTAAACCATCATAGGAGAGGTGGGGATATTTACACTGTTTCAGATTTCCTCCTTGCTTACTGGTAAGTTGCCTGGAAGCTGCCTCTTAAAACTCAGTAAGGGAAATGTCCTGGAAATGAGTGATGAAAAGTAAAATAAAGGAAAATACCTGTACCTTGTCTGACTCTTAATACAATGTAGCTCATAATGACCAATTCTTTGAACAAAATGTGGAAAAAAAAAAAAAAAAAGGAAAAGAATGGCTACGGGGGATGGACAAACTAACCAAGAACTGTGCACCCATTTCATAAGGAAATGTGACTTGTGCAATTGCACTATCTGTTCAGTGTCATTCTTATCTCAGGTGGAGAGCTCATATTTATTTAAGACTGCAGAAAAAGACTAGCTGAGAAGAACAATGTGAGCTCATGGTCATTCACCTTACTTTTTGTATATCTCTTGTTGACTGCAATGAGGGAAAAGCTGCAAAAGGAGCTCGATGTTTAGATATTTTGTTTGTCTGCTATCAAGCCATTCAATACATTTATATAAGCTGATTTTATCAACATATACTTATCTCAGAGCCTACTATGGCATCTTCTGTGCTGCTGCACATGGACATTGCAGGGGAGCAGCGATATTCAGGGACTGATAACCTTGAGAAGGAAGGTGCTGGAAAAGCTGGGGACATTGTAATTGGGATGGGAAATTCAAGTAATTAATGACATAATTCCACATGAAATCATGTTTTATTAGCTCTGCTATTGTGTATATTCTGAATAAATTTTCACTAGCATTGGCATGAGACTGTCACATCAGTTTTTTCCATAAAGAACTGGAAAAAAAATAATCTCATTATAAAGACAAAAAAGAGGAATCAAGAGATTTTAATTCCTATTCAGAATTTGTCTCTGCTTTGGGAAAATTACGTGCCACCTTTTGAAAACACTGAACAACTTTGATGAGGAAATACCAGTGTATTAGTATCCCACATCATTTTCCCTTGGAGTATTTAGGAAATTCCTGGGAATACAGGGAGTGCTGGAATACAGTACTTTTATAGCACAGGTTGCACATGGCTGCAGTTACTGTGGGTTTTTTCAGAGCAGAGCTGCAAGTTATTAATCTGCTGATGTTTATAAGGAAGTTTTGTGTTGCAGAGACTGTTCTGTGGAAAGTGTGATTTATCCTGTGGCTGTATGAATTCTTCTCTGCTGGATACACTCTGGGCTGGGTGGGAACCTACAGCGTTTGCTGCAGCACAGACAAATATATGCTTCACAGTGATGTTGCTACATATATGAAATTTAGGAAATACATGAAAGAAATTTGTAGCAAACATGAAGAAAGCTGTTAGAAGAAAATGCTAATTTTGATAGGCTTTTGAGGTTGCCTTTAGGGAAACAGACAATGTATTCAGGAGACATAGTTTCTTGGATGTTTAAGGCCACCAGTTTGTATACTGTCCAAATCAACTAATTGTCCAGGACAGTGAAACAAATTGGCCATGACAGGCTAAAAGATAATAACTTGTTTACTAAACTTTGGAAGTTTACATTGAATGAATTGCCAGATGAATAAGAAATAAATCAGGCAGGAAGAGCTTATTATGGTGTGATGGATGCCTCCTGTAGGGCATAAGCACCATCGTCTGGAAAAGTGCTGTCTTCAGGGTTTATGAGAACTTGGAAAAAAAAAATGTCTAAAGATAGGTTTTATGCCATAGTCAGCATGCCTGGCAGTCAGGCACGTACAAAGCTTTATAACTGGAAGACTTCTCAGTTTGTCCCCAGGTGCTGAAATAGTAGCAAATCCCTGGATAAATGTATTTGCCAGTGGCAGCAACTTTTTATTCATTTTCATAACTCTTCTTGAGGTGCTAAGTTCCTGTAACTGTTGCGGATAACTTCTGGTCAGCTTCTCTGTCAACCTGGTCAGTATCACTGAAATTTTATGCCATGTGTTGTGACTCTTCGATTGCCAGAAAGACTGATCTCTGATAACTGATCACTGATCACTGTGCCTCTTGCAAAAAGTAAAAATAAATATTGAGGGGCTGACAGAGAAGTCATTATCTATAACTTCTTTTACCTGACCTAAGCAGGAGGACTCTACCAGGGAAGCCTGATATTTTGTGGATATGGTATTAAAAATTGTGGAATACTTCCTGGTATAATTTTAAACAAAACAAACAAACAAACAAATTATTTTCAAATATCTGACTCAAAGGGAGACAGGCTCAGGGTTCCTCATAAATGATTTTCCTTATATCACTCTGATCTCCAGCCCCATGATATTCTTAGGGTGTGAGAATCTGAACACTTTTGCAGTAGGTTTCTAGTTCTTATTATATAAGAATATAAAGGCAAGGGATATTGCATAATTACATTTATGTACTTGAAGACTGGGAAATATTCACTACATTGAAGCTGAAGGATCTAACTTAGCTGCTCTACCTGCCTAATATTCCTACAATTTACAGTCAACAGAGGATTCAATGTCCAAAATTTAGCTTGATGATTTTTTCTAATAAAGCCTGCTTCTCTTCACCCAGAAGATGGAGCTCAGGGAGATGAACCAGCTGAAATACCTGGCTAAGCTGATCCCCTGGAGGTGGCTGAATATGCCTTTAGGAGACTTTGTCTAACCAACAGCAATAAGAGCCAAAAGTAAAACAGATAATAGTCATTCAAGTGTGGGTTAAAAACAGGCAACTGGGGGACCCTAGTCCAGCCTTCCAATAAAAGCAGGACTAGTCCTGACACTAGACTGCCTAAGCATGTTTCTGTCAAGCCAAGCCTTGAAAATATCAAATAAAGGTTATTCCACAGCAGCAACCCTGCACCCTGTTGAGAAGATACACATACTGGGAGTGATGTACAATCTGTGTGTACATTATTCAAAAAAATGGTAGTCGTTGTTGGTCTGAAACAATTGTAGGTCCTGCTACACAATGTAGAAGTAAATCTCAGGCCAAAGAACCAAAAAGCAGTGAAACCAGTAAAGAAATTATTAGTGAGATGTTTGTGAAAAGGTTTGTAATGAAGATGAGGGAAAGAAAAATCTGTATGTTTCTTTTATGGCTGCCAACACTTGGGAAGTTAACTAAGCTTTTAAAGCCAGAATAATTTAATTCCAATATATTTTAAAGTCAATGTTATGGTCTGACAGAGTCACACATTTTTACAATAACTCTTTCCTCCATTAGAAATTATTGCCTCCGGTCAATGTACGTACTGAAAATGTAATAGGAAAATATAGGGTGGAAAAAAAATAATTTTGGGAACATTCAGTATCACTTTAGTGAGAATCCACTTTCTTCATCATTTTGATTATAAGAATCGCTAAGCATTTGATGAATGCCTCTAAGCAGAAACATGGTTTTCAGAAAGGCATATAATTCACCATTGTATTTGAACAATTTCTTTTTTTTAATTTAAGCTCAAATGTAGTAGATGAGTACAATCCTGTCCTATGTCTGTTTCAAATGTCCTTTCACTTTCTTATAGCTTCATTATAAGAAAGTGAAAGGCATTTTCTAAACTACTCTTTCTAAAATACTTAGGGAAAGTCTGAAGAAGGCTTTCGGTACAATCTCCCTTACTTAAAACTTAGCCATGTTCATTACAAAGTTAAAAGTAGAGATAACAGTATCTCTTGGCCTTATAAAGTGACTTTACTTACCAGTGTGCATTTTCAGGGAATGCTCTGGATGCTTTTTTTGTATGTTTAGTTTTGCAACACTTAGAGTTACTGCCTGGCAGTTGAAATACATAACTAAAACTAAAATATATGCAATAGCCATGGCAAAACCACTGTTCTTATTTATTTTGTTTTGTTGTTTGAGTTTCTCATACATTCTATACTTGAAGATTTTCAGAAATGCTTCTTTACTGTTTACTTTTAAAAACAGTGGATATTATAATCATATTTTGTATGGCTCAAACCCATGAGGCATCTTCAGACGCTTCCTAACAGTAGAGAGCTGGAAAGGCAATAAACATGAGAGTAAGATGAGGTTAAAAAAAAATAAAATAAAATTTTACTTTCCTTTCTGGAATATGTGGGGTTTTTTTGTTTTTGGGGGTTTTTTTGTTTGTTTTTTGTTTGTTTGTTTGTTTGTTTGTTTGTTTTTTTGTTTTGTTTTTTTTTTTTAACGAAAGGTTTAAATTGAGTATGCTAATTTTGATGTCACTTAATTTAAAAAAAATAAAATTCAAATTAAATATTTCACTAATGCAGACTGGTTTTATGCTGTTAGAACAGAATCATCAGTGTTCGTGTCCCCTTTCTGTTCAATGACTAACAGAAACTTGCCCTCCTTTATCACAGAGATTTTTCCTGCATTCAGCTGCATCTTCATGAATATGTTCACGTTACCTTCTGTGAGCAGGCAGAGGCTAGTTCTGGCTTTTCACTGATGTGACCAGAACACGCATAGTCAATGCAAAACTATGCATAAGCTAAAAAAGCCAGCACACTGGTATTGCTGTAAATTATCCATCCATTCTGAGAAAGGGCACAATGTCTTTTCTCTGCATTCATGAAAGTCTGCAAAGCCACACTACAGTCTGGAGCTCAAAATATCCAATTTGCAGATTTTGCAATACATAATTCAGTACCATTTGCTATGTTATTGGG
>VXBJ01003308.1:234001-244414 GCA_013400055.1 Nycticryphes semicollaris | reverse complement strand
AATGGGGCTGTAAATATTGAGAGACCTTTGATTTTTTGCTGTAAGATCCTGTTATAAAACTTTTTTCAAAGTGCAAAGTTTCGTACATCTAACATGAATTACCTCATGGTTTTCAAGCCCATTGACTTAGATTATGGCAGTGTACAATATTCATTGCTGTTCAGAGAGGAGTTTCGCACAGAATCATTCAGACAGATTTATTCTGCACTCATTCAAACTTGAAATAAACCATATTGAGCACACACAAAGTAATGTATTGTCTCCTTGTGGCTAAAGGTCACTGATGCACCTCCATCAAGACATCTGAAGCAATCCTAACAAAGTTGTCATACTTTCAAGTCATATTTACTGGACCTAATCTTCTTTGAACCATGTCACTGCTGCTGGAATAAACAGGGACATGGTTGTCAAGGACTTTTAATTTTCAGTGACAGCTGTCAAAGGGTCTTTCTTAGACACCAGTCATATTTTAGATAAGAAAATAGAGTTTCAGGCTGCATGCCGGCCACAGAACATGAGCAGTTGTGGCTGCATGTAGTCTCATTTCCCCAGTTTAATTTGAAATCGCAAATGGTAAATTGGATTTTATGGTTCAAATAAGATAGAAAGAGAGACCAATTATCTCCAGTTTATTTATTACTTTTATCAATCAGTGTTTATTTTATAAATTAACTGACATGTTGTCCTAGCTCGAAGCAGTGAGATTGGACTTTTTTTTTTTTTTTTAATAAACTGAATCTCACATGCACTTTTAAAAAGAACAATGGACAACAAAGAAAACAAAGCTATGCTATTGGGATATAAGTTGGGTTTGTAGGGAAACCCCAAGGCAATGTTTCATGGAGCATGGAAATAAAGTGACAGATCACCATTGACCTCAAAGGGCTTTGTTTTATGGTCATAGAAATATTTCCATGAACCAACGGGAAGATGCACAACACAGGATTTTGCTACAAGCTCAGAGCCTGATGTATGAAAAGAGGGAAAGCATAGCAGTTTCAAGTATGTTTCTCTTGAGCTCATTCATCTTCTAATCTTAACAAGGGAAATATAGGAAGTGGAACCACATGCAAACAAAAATTGGAAGAAAGGGAAAATTCATACAAGTTAATATAAAGCAGGCTTCTGAGATTTACAAAATTGAGGTTTTTATTCTTATCCCTCACCTCCTGCTTCTTCCACTTAATTTTTCTCCCTTGCAACCTACTGCACCACTCTTAGATTTTCAAAGGAGTTACCAGTTTCTGAAGGACTCCAGAGATGCATCACAGCAGCATAGACTTAGGAAATACTGAAAGTGACCAATGGCGAAGGCCTGAAGGAAGGTTGAACACAGCTACTTTCTACAGCTCAGAGTTAATTGTTCTGGGAGAAGAGAAGGCAGCATTATCTACAGGATCAGTGTTCCTCAAAGCATATCTTTAAAAAATTTCTTCTTTCTACAGAAAACTTTCTTGGCTATGGCTCCAGTGACCTTATGCTGGAGCAGGAAAATATTCACCTCTGCATTTGTTCCACAGCCTAGATTTTCCCTTCACATTTTAATGAAAAAGTAGCTCTGAACCTCAAAGGCATTACAGAAACCCAGGTCTTGCAAGAAGTTCTCAGTAATTACACTGCCCAGTCTAGAATAAAAAGAGACAGATCTCCTGACAGACATGACTCCCTATAATTTCTAAATCATGCTACAGGTTGATCAAGATGAAAATTTGCAGATATGCAACAGGAAAAAGTTGTACATTTGACATGCAAGTTATAAACCCATCTTTAAAGAAAAAAAATATTCTTTAACACATAGAAATATACTAAAAGAAAAGCTTCTAAGTGCAAATGTAAAGGTGATGTGTTTTTGTTGAGATATTGACTAAAGCTGTAATAAGAAAATCAAAATTCATTTGGTCTGCTTTCCCCTGCAACAATGTTTGTAAAGATCAGATGGAGACTTCAGTCCAATAAGGGTCTAAGAGTACGTTGTTGTACTTTTTGTAAAAAAGAATGAAAAAACAAATAGTAAAGAAAAATTACTTTTTTTTTTGTTTTGTTTTGGTTTTTTTGTTTCACAGATGTAGTTGTAGGTTTCAAATCTTAGACTGTTTTTCCAGTGTTAGAAAGTGCCCTCTCCATGGGTTCGATAATAAACCTGATTTAGGACTCTTGTAGTCTCCTTCAGTGCTCCAAGTATTAGACACCCTTTGGGACAAAATGTGTGGCTGGGAGGAGGGTGCAATTTGGCATAGGATGCTTTGATGATTAATTAGGAAGAACATTAAAAACTATCCATCTTATCTGTCAGCTGCCTGAAGTTCAGTGTCCCATTCAGGCTAGTCTCTGAGGCTCTCATTAAAGTGAAGAGAAAGCTATAAGCAATCTGGAGAGTTATTAATTTCATTCTGAGATTGGTAATTGACGTGAATGAGATGAACTGTTTTCTGGATGTGGCCATTTCTTTTGCTGATATATAGGGAGTTCAACAACCAGGCTAGATCAAATACCAATCTTGTATATCCAAGGTGAGACAAGACCTGCTGAATAGCACTGAGATGACCAGCACATGGGGGTCAAGTGATTAAAGCCATTCTCTCTATTTATTTGTCCCTGCTTTGCTATATAGCTGCTAAATAGAACAATCCCCAGGCTGTTTATTGCCTATGTCAGATTTAAAAGCATAGTTCTCATGTCTTCATATGAGTCCTAAGCATTTATCACTGTAATAACATCACCTTACAGTTCTGGTAATACGCTTAGAGGTTTTATATATAAGCCATAATCATCATTTTCATTGCAATATGAGATTCATGAAAACTACACATCTTTGGGAGTTCTTAGGGCAGAGACAATAAGATTAAGTGTTTAATTCCCATTGTATTAATTCCAAAAAGACTTTTTGTGAACATAGTGCATAATCCTGTGGCTACTAGACATGTAAGTCATTTGGCAAATCTTTCTTCTTAATCTTGTGTCGGTTTACTGCCTTGATTTTGACAGAAGGCAACTGCTAAGCCAATTTTTGCAACAAAAAGCAAAGCAGCTGCTGGTACTATGATAGCAGAAGACATGTTAGCACAACCCACTTCAGTAAACTCCACCAGTTTTTCATTCTGCATAAGGTATATTTTACTATTCATTAGGTACTGGACTTGACTCTATCAAGCTGATCCAGTCCCTCAGAATAAAGCTGAACTTCTCCCATTTAGTTTCACAGGGCTGGCTGAGGTGTCATTCTGTGGGTTTCAATGAAATTTATCTGTTAAGTGCACATATGCATTCAGAGACCTAAATCCCATAGTGTATTTAGTGTTGTTGAACCTATTAATGATGGAATACCTAGAATAGCTCTTGACCAGGGGAAGATGTCACTTACTAAAAGCTCTCATTTGGTTATCTTTTCATGGATTTGCATTTTGTTTTGGGATATTTTTTGTTTTGCTTTGGGTTTTTTTTGTTTTGTTTTGTTTTGATGGCTTGCTTCAGTAAAATAACCTGCTTTCACATAAGGCTTTGATGTCTTCCTGTTCATTCACAAACGCTAGCTGGAAGAAGGGAAGATGATATTTGCCTCTTGAACTGTTCCTATATTTTTAATAGCTTTATTACGATTAGAGGGTAAAGCTGGTGTTTGGTATGCAGGTCACCTTATGTTTTCCATTCTTTCTGCAATTTTACTGGAACAAAGTGGAGTAGATTTCCTCAGGAGGAAAAATAAAGACCCCTACAGGATAGTTTTTTAAGAATGTTCCTAGTAATTCTAAAGTATAATCCTTATGAGATCATTACACATTATATTTGGTGACTAATTGGCTGGCTATGTCTGTATATATACATGACAAAAAAAGGTTTCTGCATTTGAAAACTTCAGACTGTTTTGCAGTACTAGTACTACAACCTAGTACTACAACCTCAAGGTTGTTTTTTTAACATTGTTTAGAGTGTTTTCCAGGTATTTAGGATGCAAATAACATAATAAGCTTCCCATTCACCTTTATCAGAGCATATTTCAGAACAACCGGCAAGCAAGAACATCTTTTATTTTTCTGGGGCAGTTATGTTGAATTACTGCCACCCAGCACCCCAGTATAACAATTCAAGGTATTAAAAGGTAAGGAGTGCTCTTTAGCTATTCACGGAAGTTTGGGAGTTGTTAATGAGTAGGTCAGCAAGGAGAAATGTATTGCTGTGAGCTACCATAACCAGGAACTGTTTGGTACACAGTATGCTGTAAAGGTGTCTAAAACTCAATGGATTCCCAGCAGATCTCCTACACTTGTTAATACAGGCAACCACTGTAATTACACTACTGAAAACTGTGAAAGATATAATATTATACCATTTTGATAATGACCCTACAGAGTTAGTTTGTGAAGACAGAAAACTTCTGAGAAAGCACAGTGTAAATTAAGGGGTGTAAACTCAATCCTCTGATTATATGAATTACTACTAATCACTTTTCACAAAGAATCATTGCATTGTTATAATAATTTTACAGCAACATAACTGAAAAACAACTATAATTGTGCTAAAAGTATGTTAAAAGAATATCATTAAATCCACCAAGTCAAGCACTCAGAAATTACCATTTGTTGCACTACTATAACTTTAGCCTCTCTGCACATATAAGTCACAACAGGCTTTGTTTAAGTGATCTCAAAAACTTTTCCCCAGAAGCCTTTATCCATGCACAGGGTAGACAGTTCTCAATCAACATGAGGGCCTAAGCAATCTAAGATAATTTTGAAATTGGCCTTGCTTTGAATTGGTAATTAGACCACATGACACCACAAAATTAATTTCTATTTAAATCATTCTCTCATTCTTTGTAGTACTTTTTCCTCCATTCTTATTATTGATTGTATAACTACATTTTAATATAAAGTAATAAAACTCCATTTAGAATAACCAAGCTTCCTATGATGACACCACCATTATTCCACTTTTATAAATGGAAAACCAAAATTGGATACACACCCAAGGCCAAACTAGAAATATGCAGGAGAATGAAAGGAATTAATTTAGGTCTCAGGGTAATATCATACCTACTGTTTCAACCACGCTCAGCTCCAACACACTTTTAAAAATAGCTTAAGAACAAGCTTTACTTTTGAAAGATGAAACAACTGAATGGCCCCAGGACTCTCCTTTGGAAGATAACAGCATGCCTTTAGAGATCTGTTAAACTTCTGAAAATTGTCTTCCATACAGTTATGCAGTGGTCAAAACTTCCAGTTATCAATGCCAGGAAGCTCCAGTTTCTTCCTTTCACTTGTTTCCTGGCAGCCACATCCCTACATCGTTGTATTCCCAAAGCCCAGCCAAAACAAACCTTAAGCTCTGATGTAACATACAGTTCAGCTAGATAAGAGTCATTAGAGTGAGCCATCAGATTCATATCAATAGGAATCAAATGCCAAACACTAGAAAGCTTTAAGTGAGAGAACTTGCCAAGAAAGTCAGCTTCCAAGTCTGTTTCCAGCATCCTCTTGACAGAATTCTTGGCCTCTGCTGCTATAACTGTTCTTATAATGCTTGAAAGTTAGTTCAAAATTAACATCTTCATATATTTGAATGAAATCATTGTCCACATATATATCACAGAATCTCAAAATTGTTTTAGTTGGAAGGGACCTTAAATATCATCCAGTTCCAACCCCCTGCCACGGGCAGGGACACATTCCATTAGACCAGGTTGCTCAAAGCCCCATCCAGTCTGGTCTTGAACACCTCCAGGAATGGGGCATCTCTGGGCAACCTGTTCTAGTGTCTCACCACCCACACAGTAGAATTTCCTCCTGATATCTAATTTAAAACTACCCTCTCTCAGTTTGAAACGACTAACTTTCACCCTGTCACTACATGCCTTTTTAAAAGACCCTCTCCAGCTTCCAGAAAAATCTTAATTCTAATTACTGTCAGAACTGCCTTGAGAAAAGCCAATTATGACTGGAATATAATTTTTCAAGGCTCGGTGGAGACATATAATAATGGACCAGGCAAGTTCAGTATTTATTGTTTCATGGCCCCCACTAATGAGACAGTGCTGGCTCGTTGAAATGGTCTACCCTGCTTCAGTGCCAACCTAGATCAGGTTTCTGTGGAGCAAAGTTTCCCCATGTTCCCCCACTTTAGCACTTGGACTTGACCTCTTTTTAACTTCATATAAGAAGCTTGTAGCCTAACTGAAAACATACATTTTTACATAATTCTTTTCAAGGTCCTCAGAGGAATGAGACAGCCCTCTTGCATTTGTTTCATTGATGTTTTGTAGCATGCTGCTGAAGGTATTATCTTGAGTATTTAAGCGCCCATGGCCTGCTGGGATAAAGCTGGAGGACTCCTGCCTGAAGGGAGACAAATGCAGTGCAGTCCTCTTCCAGGCTATTTATCTGGAGAGGTTCTTTGAACAAAAGGCTGAGTCTCTGTGTCTTTATGCAATGAATGATCTGATTTAGTGCAGAAGTAGCCATGGCAGTCAACTAGGAACAAACTTGTTATGCGGACTTATCAGAGGACAAGGGATCTAGAAGTAGGCAAGGAGAAAAACCAAATAATTTATTCAGATCTTGTAGTTTAATATGTTTGTTCTAGAAATGAAAATAACAGTAACTGTGAGGTCTTTCATGCACTACTGAGCTTTCTGAGCTTTATGTATTATAGAAGAATAGTGTTGTGCTTTAAACCTAGCCGGCAACTATGCACCATGCAGCCACTTGCTCAATTTCCTCCCTCCCTCTCTCCCAGTTGGATGGGGAGGAGAATGGAATAAAGGTAAAACTAGTGGGTTGAGATAAAGATAGTTTAATAGGACAGCAAGAGAAGAGATAATAATAATAAAAACAACAGGATATATAAAACAAGTGATGCACAATGCAATTTTTCACCACCCACTGACTGATTCCCAGCCTGTCCTGAAGTAGCAACCACTCCCCCAAAACAATTTCCCCTAGTTTATGTATTGAGTATGGTGTTGTATAGTATGCAATGACCAGTTTGGGTCACCTGTCCTGGCTATGCTACTTCCCAGCTTTTCCCAGTGTGGGAAGATGAAAAAGTCCTTGACTTAGGATAAGTACTGCTTAACAACAGCTAAAATATCAGCACATTATCAACATTATTCCCATACTAAATCCAAAACACAGCACTATACCACCTACCAGGAAAAAAATTAACTTTATCCCAGCTGAAACCAGGAGAAAGAGTTTAAACCAAGTAACCTGAAAGTATTTTAGAGGTTTCCACTGACTTAGCAAGGTCTGACTCAGGTCTAACTGTACACCAGAAACCTAGCTTTACCATCACAGATTTATTTCTTTACACTTCTTTACAAGTCTGATGTGGTTATAGTCAGTAAAAAAGGTTCACCAGAGCATACAACTACATGCAGAAAATTACGTTCTGAAAATCAATGAATCCCAAGTAAAACATGACTTCCCAAAGAAAGGTTTATAAATGCTTTCATAACTAATTTTGCATAAAGGCAATATGAGAAATATTGATGTTGTGCTTCAAAAGAAATGAATAAGGAAGTGTTGCCTGTTGTTAAGAGCTCACTCTGGTTTCCCTTTCATCATGGCATCAAAATCTACTGTTTCATTTACACAAATCTGTCAGTTTGCTAATATACTTACCAGATGAAGTTTACTTGTTTTAGCCAAGCCCTACCCATTTAACTACAATTCTATTAAGAATTTATCTGTATACTCACCCTACCTTCACAAGAAAAGTATTAACTGTTTACAGCTGGGAGGGTTCACTAGCTCTACATAATGCACTCCATTGGTGCACACATTCCACTCTAAATGTTCCTCATTCCCTCAAAATATTCCTAATGTTCCTCACCATCAACATAAAAAATCCACAGAACCTAATTCAGTGCCTTGTACTACAAACTTTAATTATGCTTCTGTATCCAAGACACTCCTGTCTGTGATTAATAATTCAATATAGAAACAAGTTTGGCAGCTTGCAAATGAACAAGGAAGATAGTGTTCAAAAGGCTAGTAACAACTTCAACAAACAGCAGATCCCACCTGGATTACTTTGTCCAGCTCTGGAGTTCTCTGCAGAGGAAAGACATGGACCTGTTAGAGTGGGTTCAGGGGAGGCACACAAAAATGATCAGAGGAATGGACACCTCTTCTACAAGCACAGGCTGAGTGAGTTAGGTTTGTTCAGCCAGGAGAAGAGAAAGCTCCAATGGAGAATTTATCGTGGCCTTTCAATACTTAAAAGTGGCTTATAAGAAAGATGAGGACAGACTTCTTATAGGGCCTGTAGTGATAAGACAAAGGGTAGCATTTTTAAACTAAAAGAGGGTAGATTCAGACTAGATAGAAAGAAAACTTTTCTCACAATGAGGATGGAGAGACACTGGCCCAGATTGCCCAGAGAGGTGGTGGATGCACCATTCCTGAAAATGTTCCAGGTCTGGTTGGATGGGACTCTAAGTAAACTAGTCTAGTTGAGTATGTCCCTGCCCGTGACAGGAGGGTTGGACTAGATGGCCTTTGAAGGTCCCTTCCCACCCAATTATTCTATGATTCTATGATTCTACATACAAAAGCCCTAGCACATCCAGGTAGTGATTGTGGAACTTCATTTACTTCACTGAACACTATCCATTGCAAACTATGTATATACACTGTGCTAATGACACGTGTCAAAGATGTTTAAATTAATTAATTAAAACCACAAAATAATATTAAAATATGATTAAAATATTAAAAACATTCTGCTTTGCAGATGAGGAAAAAACAGCCAATAAATCCATGTAACATGCTCAGGATGCTCTACGTCTGACAGTCAAGGAAGGAATATATCATCGCAGGCAGCCTGCATCTAACTTCCATGATTTTACCTTACATTTACCCTTGCAGGTTTTTGCTCCAGTTATGTTTGCTGGAGGGAGAGCTCTGATTTGAGGCAAATAGGACAGAAACTATGTAAAAGCATGAGGAAGAAGAGGTGACAGTGGAAAGTCACCTCTTCCAGCCTATAAGGAGGTGCAAACAGGTACAAAAACAGGTTGAAAGGCTCCCAAGCTAGTTTCATTCCCTTTTCAACAGGCAAGTTTGTGAGCCAAATCCCAGCGAGAAAGGAAGAGAAATGCTTGTCAGGTAGAGGCTAATAATGCAATTCTTCACAATGATCTAAATATGTAATTACATAGTTTGAGGCTTCTTTCTTTTATTTTGCTTGTTGCTTTTTTGTTTGTTTGTCTGTTTGCTTTTGTTTTTTTGAAGCTATCAGAGGACTTGTCTAAAGAATGCTACAAGATTCTTCCTTTAAGTTGTTGATCATAGTTAAAAAAGGAGAGGGGATGGATCAGACACATACATGCCCATTTCCACAATAAGTCTACTCTTTTTTTACGGAAATGAGGTGCACTTTCAATTGAAAGTGACTAGTACCGATCTGAAAGACCACTGAGATGAAGACAGCACACAGTTATAGTCCCAAAGTGTTTACTTGTGCAGTTTTTAAGTTCAGAAGGGATTTTAGAAATCACTTTCATAACCCAGCAGAGGATATTTTGTCCAGGCGCCGCTGCCTGCATTGAAACAGTGTCATTTTCAAACAGCAGGATGAATGTAATTCCCTGAGGGGATGTAGATTACCACAGGAAGACAACTGCATCACTGTAGCGGCCTCTGTTAATTGCTATGTGAATGTAACAACAACATCAAATATCTAAACTAAAGCTGATCAGCGATTTGATCAGTTGATCAGCTATGAATAGTTGATGACAGTTCTTTTATTAAACATATTTAGAGGAGCTGTCAGCTATGAAGTACTTATGACTAGCAACTATGAACAATTTTATGTAAGCGAACAGACTAAATGTTTTAGAGGATCCCAGAACTAAACCAAATTTTAAGTTTTACAGAATGACAAGCCTCTGGATGTCAGAGGGATACTTGGAAACAGTCCTATGCCCAGCTTCTGTAATATCCAGATTTTCTACTCATGCCAGTTTTATGCCAAATTTAATCTGCTGATACAATAGTTCCACTTGACTGACACCAATAATGACTACAAGAGGAATTAGTCCTGCTCTCCACAGTTCATGAAAACATCAAGAGCAGTAAAAGTTTTACAAACATTTGCTATTTACTCATTTTCAAAACCCTTCCTTTTTTGCTTTGATTTGGCTGAACTCATGGCCAGCAAAAGCCTCGGACTCTAATTACCTTCAGGGGATTTGGAGACAAAAAAGTCCCATAGCTCCTATAGGAGTACAGGAATGGAGTTACCATCTACAAAGTCTATTGCACTCTGTCCTCTTGCCAATTTGTAAACAATTTCCAGGGTCTTTTAAGACTGAACCATTTGATTTTCTTTATTGCTTGCTCCCCTGCTATTTCTAAGCAAGACCCAACGGGATAGTTTTACTTTTTACTTATTTAAATTAATCTATTAATA
>VXBJ01003308.1:162363-228891 GCA_013400055.1 Nycticryphes semicollaris | reverse complement strand
AAAAAAAAAAAAAGCAAGGCTGAACAGATGGATGTGATGATCTCTTTGGATAAGGAATGTTTTAGTCTATCAATTTTCCTATTACTCTCTGCTTTCCAGAGTCTCCAGGTAAACAGGATCATCTGCACTGCCTTCATCACACGTATAAGACTTAAGTCTGCACAACTCTTTCTTCAGAGCATTCCTACCAGGATTAAGACTCTTTCTTTCTTTCTTTCCTTTCTTNCTTTCTTTCTTTCTTTCTTTCTTTCTTTCTTTCTTTCTTTCTTTCTTTCTTTTCTTTCTTTCTTTCTTTTCTTTCTTTCTTTCTTTCTTTCTTTCTCCCTCCAAATTTAAAATATACATATTTGGAGACTGATGGCTCTGCCAGCTTTGGAACCTGGCTTGTGCTAGAGGCAGCACATCAGCAAGTGAAGACACACTCATTTGTGGCACTGAAAACTGACTTTTTCAGGTGTTTGGCTACTATCATTCTTCCTGGACCAAGCTGACATACTGAATCAAGAAAATGTCTACTGTCAATCCTGGGGAAGTTTCTTGGCATAAAAGGGAAGGGGGGGGTGCTTTCCTTTGTAAATTGGAGAAGATACCAGCTGCTATGGGCAGACCAGACCTGTCACATCCTTATCTGTTCCAAAAGTTTCAGGTACTGTAGCATTTAAGGCACACTTGAGTCCTGTTTGTTTCATGAATTTTTGGGATCTAAGGACACAAATTATTAAGTCTAAAATAAGTCTCTTGCTTGATGTATTGCATTTTGATGAATTTGCCAAGAGTAAAACTTTGGGGAAGGAAGCCTTCTACCCTTTAACTCAGCAAAAGTCTATTATAAAATACTGTGTAGAGCTACAATACTAATCTTCATCTTTGGTTTTGGTGAGAAAAACTGATTAAATACATCTTTTGTTTAAAATAACAGGAAATATCATGTCAGCTGACTAACATACTTTGTAGAATGGGTGCAGGCCAGTCCAACTAGTAGAAGAAATTTGTTGGAGCTTACCTTGACTGTTATAGTCCCATCCTGAGTACATGAGATATATCACACAAATAGATCTGTGAAAAACTGTAAACCCCATGTTACTGTTCTTTATATATGGAAAGTTAATATATTATAAAGTGCCAGGAGACATATTTAATAATCTGAAAGACACTGAAAGCATCTTTTAACAATTTTTTTGATATAACTCTCTTTCCTACTTCCTTTGGCTAAGCAAAAAGAAAACAACAATCAACCAAACAACACAAATTACTTGCATTTCTAAAAGTGATGTGTTGCTAGATTTCTAGGTGATGTATTACAACTTACTTTGGAGCCACAATAATTTACACCATCTTGAAAGTTTGATTGCCTCTGCCCTAAATGGTCTACCCTACTACATTAGCCCTGCAGTCAGGTTTGATATCCAAGGCTCATGGTCATCTTTTTCCACACTGCAGAAAAGGTCTCCCAAGAAAGATCCATTCAAAATTCTGAAATGATAATTTAATAGTGATGGGGTTTTAAATTATAAATATATTATAACAGACCTAATCTTGGAGTAGAAATAGGATAATCTGAACAGCATCATGAAATAAATTATCATTCTTTGCAAAAATAAATTTTAAAATTAGGTACTTTATGATTTCTCAGTTTTATGAAAATAAGTATTGAAGTGATAACCATAAAACTGTAAATACAGTTACAGAATCATCTGCCTGTAATACACCAGCACTGTGAAAAGTAAAAAAAAATAAAAAAAGGGAAATAGGGAAGAAGAGGGGCATGAAGGAAAGAAAGACAGGGAGAGAATGAGAAGGGAAGAAGGAACCAGAAATGAGCCTTCATTTATTGATTTCCCACAGAAGGTGACTGAAATGCATACTGAAGTGCTAAAAATATTGAAATAGGTTATGTTGTGCTAAAAAATCCAAAGACCTAATTGAGGAATTGTTAACACTTCATGTTTCCCCATCTTACTAGCCCTAGACAAGGTTTCATCTTCCTACTTCATTTTTCGAAATTGGTGTGAGGTCTCATACTTTACAGGCAAAAGATTAACACTATTTGTTTCCAGCCTGAATTTATAACAAACTAGTAATACAAATGTCCACTTATCCAATCTATTGTGGACCAGTGCGAATTACTGTGTTTCACAATCAATATTTCATTGTAATTGACACAGGAATACTTTATATTTTTTCCATGCCACAAAGATAACTGAGAAAAAATACTTTTGAATACTATGATCCTGATAAAACTATGTCTTTTATTTTGCACTTGATTTTTTTTGCTTCTTTCTTATCTTTCCTCCCTCTGTACAGGTGGGTTTTTTTATCTGGAAGCACATACTTTTTATTAAGACATATTACTGGCAAATATGTTGAACTTTTGATTCATGCAGACAAAAGCATTAAAGAAGCCAGGAATTTTCGATTGGGTTTTGCACCTGTTGTTTTTGCAGCCAACATTCCACCTGGGACTGATGCTATTATTTTGTCTCTTGAAATTGGGTTACCCTGATATGCTTGTAGAGGCTGTAGGAGAAGGAAACTGGCAATATTTATTTCACTTTGATTTCTGAAGCTACAAGATCATCACGTGCATTAAGCCGCTTTCCAGTACCATACACAGTCAAGAACAAGACAATCATGGTCGGTATGAATTATGCCCTGCATGATGGGTTTTTAAGAAATCAGATATGAATTACTCTCTGCATATCCTTAGCCCTTTGACTTTGACTGGACATCCACATTTTAAGTTGTGAAAGTCGCCGGGGAGAAATTTCACTCAAAAAATTTACCTTCCCTAAACCAGGTTTACAAATATCCTGACATAGAAAGGTTGAGCGTAACTTTGCTTCCTTTATCAAAAATATCTGAGAATGTTTCAGAATTTTAGTAGCAAACATAGTCTCATGTCCTAAATATTAGACACTTCAGAATTATCTGGCAAACTGAGAGAGTTTGCTTTTCTTTCTCTGCTCTTTGCAGAGAAAGATAAGCCATATCCTGGTGCTCCTAATCATGGTGGGGAATGGTGCCATTATCCCACTAGTTAAGGAAGTCAGCAGAAGTACTTATGCAGTCAAACAGAGCTAAGTGACAGAACAGTAAAACATAGAAACAGAATCTGGACTTCGGGATTTAAAACAGAAAGCTCAAAATGGAGTGCTTCTGATATTTAAGCAGTGAAAATTTCACAGTAAATTATGGAACAGTTGGAGCCAGTGCCTCTCAGTAGGAATACTCCAGTACAAAATCAATTTGTCCTATTTGCAAGAGCTCACCATCTCATGGATCTTGCTATTTTTCTCATCCACCAAGAACATAAAATAAGTTACAGATAAACTGCTTTGGGTCACCTCTTTTGGAGTGCCAAGTACCTTTAGTGCTGTTCTGTAATGAGCAGAAGCTGACTAGAATAAGAACACGGTATTTTTTATGCTCTCTGTGCAGTTTGGAAAACAACAACATGGTCCCCAAAGCAGATTGGCAGATAAATGGCACCTGAGCACTCTCTTGGCAATATGTATCTCTGTTAGGGCCTGAAACTCTTTCAGCAATTTCAGCTGTCAGGTTGCAGCAGATGAGCCAACCGTTATCCTGCTCAAACCCACAGGCCTGATTAGCACCTGCACTGTCACTCTTATATCTGCAAGGAGGTAACAAACCTGTTCAACAGCTGCGTAGGTGAAAGTATACCCTGTGGTATATCTCAGCATCCTGCTGTTATAAAGAACATTGCACAGTGAGCACAGTACAATTCTAATGAACTGCTTAATGTTTCTGTCTTTGGAGATGACTTTCTGATGTCCACAAGAACTTTGAAGGTATTTCTTCCCCATGGGATGCAGTGACATAGGAGGGGTCCTTCACTTAGTTCTGAATGGGTTTGAACTAGAGTCACAAGAAATACATCTGACTTACGAGCAACACCAGGTTAAATCAAGCAAGACTAACACATACATAATGCTATGGTGCTACAGCATATACCATAGGCCACCCAGAGGGACATGGACAGGCTTGAGAGGTGGGCCCATGTGAACCATGTGATGTTCAACAAGGCCAAGTGCAGGGTCCTGCTCCTGTGTCACAGCAACTCCCAGTATCAGACCAGGCTGGGGGTCAAAAGATTGAGGACTCTAGGGGGTACTGCTGGATGAAAAGCTGGACATGAGCCAGCAATGTGAGCTAGTAGCCCAGAAAGCTGACCTCATCCTGGGCTGCATCAAAACAAGTGTGGCCAGTAGGCCAAGGGAGGTGATTCTGCCCCTCTGCTCTGGTGAGACACCACTTGGAGTACTGTGTCCTGCTCTGGAGTCTTCAACACAGGAAAGACATGGACGTGTTGGGGCAGGTCCAGCGAAGAGCTATGAAGATAATCAGAGGGCCAGAGCACCTCTGCTGTGAGGACAGGCAGAAAGAATTGGTGTTGTTCAGCCTGGAGAAGAGAAGGATCCAGGGAAACTTTGCTGTGCCTTTCAGTATGTAAAAGGAGCTACAGAAAAGACCAGAAGGGACTTTTTAACAGGGCCTGCTGCGATACGACAAGGGATAATGGTTTCAAACTAAAAAAGAGTAGATTCAGACTAGATATAAGGAAGAAATTTTTTACACTAAGGCTGATGAAACACTGCCTCAGGTTGCCCAGAGAGGTGGGAGATGCCCCATCCCTGGAAACAGTTCAGGCCAGGTTGGAAGAGACTTTGAGCAACCTGATTTATTTGAAGATGTCCCTGCTCACTGCAGGGGTGCTTGGAGTAGATGGCCTTTAAAATTCCCTTCCAAACCAGATTATTCTGTGATTCTATATCTTCTGAAAAACAGATTTATGTCTGCATGTGGTAAGACAATGAACTCTGTACACATAGCAACCCAATTTCTTACAGCAAACATTGCTGTAGCGTAGAGAGCTAAGGAGTTTCTTCGTTACAGCTACACAGATCAATTTGAAAATTAAAAAAAACCTCACTGAAGAGCCTTCAGTATGACATCTTCTTCAGGTACTGATCATGTATCTTCATGGACTGAAGACAAAATTCAATTCACCTTCTTAAATTAGCTGCTTCAGTAAAGTATGTAAAGATTTGATAAAATTAAATCTATGCAAAAATTTTAACATAGTCCAAATAAATAACAATACTGTTAATAAACATTATGATTAATTTAACTGTGCTATAGCAACTAGATTGTATAAGTTGACTGGTTTGTGGTTTTCTTTAAGAACATAGTTCGGATATTTCTTACAAAACTCTACTCAGGAAAATAATGTAGTATATTGGTAAAAGAGTTTAAAAAATATGTTAAGGTGTTTTAGTTTTATGTTTTGCTTTGGGGGTTTTTTGTGGGTTTTTTTGTGTTTTTTTTTTTTGTTTGGTTGGATTTTTTTGTTTTTTATAAAATATTGGTAATTTCCCAAATAATCCACAAAAAAAGTCTTCTCCATGAGTTAATACAAAATTTTGGCCTGCTTCATGGGAATAAAAAAAAATGCAGAAGTTAAAAAAAAAAAATTTTTCACATAGAATGTAAATTGCTCATTCAGTGTTTTCAGTTCACATTTCTTCTAGATTGCTCTACAGCAAAAGCCATGCAAGGCCAGGGAAAGGCGAATCCATTAGATTTTCAGGAAAGTCTCAGATTTAACTCCTACAATGAGAACAGAAAATTACCCTACAACGTCTTTTATTTGTGAGCCAAGTTCCTGACAGTGACCCTTATTTGATTTCTTTTGTGGTAATTTTAACATTGCTACTATACTTATTTCTGGAATAGGTAACTCATTGTCCGTACATGTCAGATATAATTGTTCTTCACATTACTCTGGAAAACAGAAAGAGCCTAAGAAGTTTAACCATTCTGTTTCCTTATGAGATGCAATCATTTGTAATTCAATATGGCCATTTTTGGGCTCACACTAAGGAACACATAAATGCCTGATCAGAAACTCCAGATTCTATGAATGGTGAATTTTGGAAAGAATGGCTATAGGACTTTTAGATGCATAAGGGTGTTTTCATAAAGAATTATCCTCCCACACTTGAATTTTTTTAAGTGAAGCAGAAAAATTTTACACTCCTCTACATTGCAAGAGCCTCATTCTCATCTCCTCTATAAAGTTGCAAACTGATATTGCCCTCTTACTTTCAAATCTTCCCAAACTTGCTCAAGGCTACATCATTTCAGTCCATGTTTATTTTTATAGCATATTGGAAAGTTGTGCATAGGTATTTCTGTTGTAATTCTGACACTCTATAGAA
The DNA here is from genome assembly GCA_013400055.1 of Nycticryphes semicollaris. NCBI lineage: Eukaryota > Metazoa > Chordata > Aves > Charadriiformes > Rostratulidae > Nycticryphes > Nycticryphes semicollaris. The sequence goes on along the minus strand of VXBJ01003308.1, from coordinate 222,649 downwards.
TAGTTTCAGAAATAATGTGGAAGCTTGTACTGCTTTAATAAAATCTCACTAATGGTCTTTCCCATACTTGGAAACTTAAATTGGCAAAGAATACTAATATTTAATTTATGCTAAAAGAAATGTGCATATAGCAAATGACATTTTTCTTATTACTTAGTACATTGCACAGTGTCTGAAGCCAGCAATGAGCAAAACAGACTTTAATTGTCAATTTAAGTGGGATTACTGTGATATTGTTTCTAAGACTCAATGTAGACCCTTCTAATAGGCTTCATAACAGTGCAGACATAATTTCTTATTCAAAATGGAATTGTCTGTAAACTATTCTTCTCCAAACAAAAGGTTTCTACTTAAGTTATTTGGTTACTTGAACAATGGTGGAACAATTTGTAAGTCTAGCAAACTTATCTCCTAAAGGGCATTAGGATTTTCCATCTCTGCAAGCGTTAATCTCTAGAGACACAGGAGGCACGTGCACTATTTGAAACTGTGATTTTGTTTCTCATCATCTCATGATGATATATATAAACTACAGCCTTTGCCATCTCTACACAGATTCTTCACAAAGCTTCTCATAAGCTTTATTGATGTTACAGAGATTCAGCTATGACATTGTCTGCACAGACCTTGAAACCAGTCCTTTTAAATAATTTTGATAGTTAGCAAATGAGATAGTAAACAACACACTCAAGTCAGATTTGACTTGAAGAATCAGTTAAGTACATTTGTATATATTTTGGAGGTAGGTGTCTAACAGTGGGCATGATAGTACAGACTAATCTCAAATGACATTTTTCATTTTTTGCATTAACTCATCAATTCCAGGTTCATCACAGTGTTGCACCAAAAACTTTGCTACTATTCTCCATATGGAATAATTCTGAAGCTCCTGAACACCAGGGACCTCAGGCAATGCCTACCATCACTAACTGACCTCAACAAGAGATGCTACATCTGAGAACTTGTTCCTGGCTCGTGTCAGTAAGAACAATAAAACAATGATACACAAACTTTCCAAAAAAGAAAAGAAACACCCAAAACAGTACTTCTCTGCAAATAACATGTTCGGATATGAACAACATTTTGAAACCAAGTAAATGATAATAACTATCAAAACGGTGAACTACAGCAAGACATTTACATCGTGGTGCTTAGAAAAAGCACATCACTCGCCCTTTCCTTAGACTGTACAATAGATCTACAACACTAAATGAATGCAATCTCTCTCTCAGAAAGGCTTCTTAAGCTCTTCTCCCACCACGTAGCTGTGCTCAAACTCAGTAAAGGGTCCTCTGAATTAGTTTCACATGAGAACACAGTGAGTTCAGGCCCCTTGCTGTCAGAACAATATTTCATATTGTTCTTTATTAGCCTCTTTGATCTTCCAAGTTCCAGATTCTACCTCTCAATATGGGAAATACTAAGAGAAGATCTTATGCTGAAGAGGCAGAGAAAAGGAGACAGAAAAAGTGTTCTTCAGAATGGTTTTAAGGAACACCAATGTAACTGAAAATTAAGTCCTTCAGAGTCAGACAATGGGTCATTTACAATAGTATGGTATAAACAGTCCAAGGATTAAGATAAATGGGCAAAACAAACACAAAGCATAAGCTCTCTCAGCATGGACCATTAGAATTTATCATACCAGTTCATTTACAGTGTGATGGAGGAAAAGGAGGAACACATGGTTCTCCAAGGGCTTCCCATAAATTGTATAAATATTTCAGGCTACGTATTTTATTTTTTTTAAAAACACAGAAACCCCTGGAAATGTTTTCTTTCCAGGAAATTCTGATTTCTGTTAATTACTTTTTTCATATTGTTAGTGTGGCAGTAGAGATCACCCAGCAATGGGAAGAATCATAATGCAATTACAGTTACAGCTGAATTAAGTTTATGATCCCGTAAAACATGTTTCCTCTTCCTCCCTAGTTGAATCTTTTCATGCAATTTGCTCTCAGGAAAACAGGCATGTGCAGGTTAAAGAAGTAATTAATTTCTTACTGGTATTTTGTAAAAGTAAATAGTTTGGTATGAAACTGAATGTTAATTTAAAAAACAAAACAAACCAAAAACCCACAAACAACAACAAAAAAACTTGAACAAACCCAAAACTGCCAAAAAGACTATAACCCTTCCCAAACATAAGATCTTCTTCAACATTTTTCAAACAGCAGAGCCCTGCAGACTTTGCTTGTGTCTGGATCACAGGTCTGAGAATCTGGGCTTGATTTTTCTACTAATTCCATCACTTTGTAAGGTTGAGTGACTCTCTCAAACCAAAGAAGTTGTGAAAGGAAGTTGAGCAAGGGAAAGCCTGTTGGTCTCTTTGCAAACAGAAGTTCGGAAGAGCTCTGATCAGTTTTCTGTACCACCACACACTAAGTCAGAGATCTTAGTGAGTCCCTTCGGGCTGGACCCACCAAAGTTCTCAGATATCACACCACATTTCTTTTCCCAGCGTGTGCTGCGACGCAGCTTAGAGCTCTGAGATGATACCCCAGCTCCCATTCAGCCCATGGGAGGATGAAGGCTAATACGGTGCCTTAGAATGGGACCTATAAATCAGTACTGCACCAAAGGTAGCAGTCAGAAGCAGCTGCAGACTTTTGCAGATCCGTTTTGCAGGTAGAAATGATACAAGATTGGAGGCAGCCAGCAGTCCAAACAATCATAAGAAAAATAGGACACTTTTCTGGAAGCATTTTCCCTTTGCTTTCCAATGCAAACAGCACTGTGCCATTCTTGCCCGGACTGTGCCTCCACGTGGTGAGACTCCCTGAGACACCAACAGGTGATTTTGATAGGAACAGAGATTGTAAGGATATCTACAGAGAAATCAGGCAAGTATCAGGCTGCAAAGTGCAGGCAAGATGACAACAGCTCTGGATAAAATTTGGAGCAGAAATGGAAATATTTGTAGCTCCAGTGCTGAAAACAGATGCTGGCTTTCTGTGTAGCTCAATAAACACTTCCCCACTTCGTTGCTAATGAAAGGCTTTGTATTGACCTATCACTGCAAAGTCTACAGAGGTGTCCATACTTGTCTTTGGTTGAGATGATTTGGGTTGTTTTAGCTGTGATAACAATTGCCTAGCAGTCAGCTGAATATTTTCAAACTTGTTTTTAGCATAGTTCTGTGAATACTGGGTCTAATAAAGTTCTAATCCAAATAGTCCCCAAGGAACTAACATGAAAACTTCATGTAAATTAGGTAAATTAGGAGGATACTCTGGTGGTTTAGCTAATACCTAATGGGTAAATACAGTCAAACATCAGTTAAGGAACTGGTGAAGGAAGCACATGTAAGCAGAATGTGTTAGAAAGTACACTCAGACTGGGAGAAGGAAGGAATTTATATCACCGATGCTAAACTCTTCCCTGCAGACAGTGCAGGGTATCACTGACTTGCTGCAGTTCCCTCAACTTGCCAAACTGCCTGCTGAGGATCCCAGGGACAGAGGAAGAATGAGCACAGCACTAGCTGAAAGAAGTGTAAACTACACATTTTTCATATCAGTTTTTAATACTATTAGGATTACTTGTTAACAGATTATTTGGAATATTAGTATCATTTTAAGTGTAGAACATATAACTCTATAAGCAGGTGTTGTGTGTTGATTTGGCTATAACAAAAGTCTGTGTGCAACTGCTAACCTCAGATGTCCAAGTGCATAGTTTTCAGTCTTGAGGATTGCCCAACAGTAACAGAAGAAAACTTTTAATATCCTATTTAGAGTGTTTCTTCGTATGATCTAGGTGTAATTTTTCTTGCCACATCTACAGTTTTGTGAGCTGTCAGGTTCTGGGGACAGTTGCTTCCACATTGCCAGAGGGAGTTGTTTTCATGCTCAAGTCAGTCCCAACCTGTGCCCAGGTTTCCTGGCTGGGTAAGGCAGTTTAGCTCATTCCAGACTCCAGCTAAACTGTAGACCATATGGAATAAGGGAAATTTGAGTTCAGGCTATAGAGAGAAAATAAAGGGATGCTCTTGAATCCCTAATACTAGAGCAGTACTTAAACATCTTTCAGGGGTAATATGAAAAAAAAATTACATTAAAGACTTCGTTGTGACCTGGCACTTAATAATGAAGTTGCTGTGACAAACAGGAAAATATTAAAATAAATTTACTTCTCTTACAGGATAATAAGATTTTTAATTAAAGGAGGCGGAAAAACAAGGTAAAAAAAAAAAAAAAAGAAAAAAGAAACCTGTACCATTCTTAATGTTTGCAAGGAAAAAAAAAATGCCTCCTCTCTATTTTTAAAAACTAAACACAGGAAACATAGAACCTGAGATCTCCAAAAAACGGACAAAGAGGAACAGAAAAGAATAGGAATTGAGTGTCAAAGATAACTGAGTAAAAAAATCACATGTACATTTAGCAGAGATCTGAGTGACTCTTTGCAGCAGATTTAGCTCTCACAGAATTGCAGGGCTCTCCACCCAACCAAAGTGTAGCAAACCCAGCTCATCTGGCTCAGGTTGAGGGTCTAGCTCAAGGAATTCCTGGTTTCAGGCAAGGTGGCAAGGTAGACCAAAAGAGTATCATGTTCTGCTATTTCTGCCATGCTCCATGATCTGATTGATATTATGCTCGGAGCTGAAACTCAGACACATGTCTTAGCACAAAGCAAGAAATACTGGATTTTCCACAGTTACAGTTGTCAGTCACACTAAATTCAAGATGTTCAGTATTTAGTGAGTGCGTCACTGACTTATTGTTATTTAAAGGATCGCGTTTATAGCATTTAAAAGTATATACAGCAATAAAATTGCTTTTGAGGTTGATATGATACCTAAGCAGAATAGGTGTTCATTCCCTTGAGAATTTGTACAAAGAGACTAAGACTAGATGAAAAGAAAGAAAGGATTTAATCACCATTCTTTCAGGATAGGAGCTAATTTCCTACAGGCACTGATCCCTTTCATACTATCGGTACATTCCCTTTGTGTAGAAACTTTTCATATCATTCACATAATCTTTTTCATCTAGGAACTTTCAGTGTCATAAAAAAACCCAGAGAGAAATCNTTTTCTCTTTCTTTCTTTATTCTAACCCAATTCATGTCCAAACACTTTTGACTCTAGTGGTTCTGAATAAATTTATTAAGAAATTGTTGCATTTTGAAGGAATGCTAAAAGCAGGTTAAGGATGTTTGTTCTTAGGAGATAAAAGAATCCCAAGAGATTGTTTCGAAGTTAACAGTTTGAGGAAAAGTTATTTTTAAGCTCAGAAGCCTCACATCTTTTAGAATGGCTGGAATTGAGCAGAGAGATGGAATAGGGAGGCACTTGTCTTTTTTGCCTATCCTTAACGCTGACTTTTCTCCAAGGCAGATGTTTTAAACAGACAAGGGGGGCCGGGAGGGGAAGGAAGATCAGAAATTAAATTATTCAGCCAAAGAACTAAAATTTAGAAACTGTGAGTTGAACCCTGAGTTTTCTTAAAATCACCCAGACGTTATCACTGATCATGACCCAGCTCTAAATCAAAGTGGTAGAACAATGTCATCTCTCACTTGCAGTTTGCCAGGAAACTGCGTCCATCTCTCTCAAAAATGGCTGTAAGTACAGTCTCCCAGTCATTTTGCAACTAAATTTCAGGTTGTAAAACTGAACTTCAGTACTAGATATTGACTTTGGACATTGCATACAAACTCCAGATTGTGCAACACATAACACAGAAGCAAAGCATAGAGTATTTCACACATGCTCCACTGGTTCTCAATTAAAGAAGTTCAAACCCAATTCAGCATGCCTGTTTTAATCTCCAAGCCTGAGGTACCAAGAATTCACTTCTTCCTTTGTGAGCCATCTAGGCAGATGGAAGACAGGCCACAACTTTGAATCAGAAATGGCTTAGTGGAGGAATACAGAGAGCGTAACTCCTTATCACAAAAAAACAGAGTCAGCTTCAGCTTGGCAACCTTTGGAGCAGAACACTCCTCCTTCTCCTCCACTTGAACAAATTATGCTCCAATAATGAAGGCCAGCTGTGTGAGAAGGGAAGGGACATAATGGAGAGGGAGGGGAAAAGCAACCAATAAAGAATGACTGAATCAAATAAAAAGACAATATCGTTCCTTTCTGGCAGAGTCTGTTCATTTCTTTATTTTGTTTTGGTGGTTTAGTAATGTGGTGATGAAGGAGGACTTGAAGAAACTATGCCAGATATGCACAGGTTATCTGAACACCAAAGTTCATACCTAGGAACAGAAAATATATATCAATAGCAAAGTAGCAAGGATTTTTTCTTTCCTACGCTACAAATGTAAGAGTTTTCAAGTGACTCACTGATTCTACCAGATTTTTGGCACAGTGAATTACAAGATCTCATGTTCCTATTATCTAGTGAAATAGCAGGTTTGTTCAGTTGAAAGATAAAATTATACACAGAGATTCTAGTTACTACTTATCTGACTCACAAAGAATTGTAGTTTGCTCAAGATAAATTTATGATCTTCCAAATAAATAAATAAAAAATATTTTGCTATGCATCTTAAGATATTCTTGAACCAAAGCAGCAAAAGAATTGAACTTAATTATATTTCTAAATTACATCTTGAATTATTGATGGAATATTGACCCACATAGTGTATCTCTAATAACCAATTCCTAGCATCTATACTTACAAGTTAATACACCCTAACAGTGTGTTACGAGAAGAGTAGATGAAACTATAAATTCAATCTTTTTATCACCCTATATTTTATTAAAACCATTAGATTATTTTGCTATGTACAAGGTCAAACCTGAAAGTTATCCAACATTAATTTAGCCAAGTTTCAACACATAGAAGAGTTTATCAGACCATTTTAAACTTTAAAAAATTTAATCTCAACATAAATATCAGAATTAAGAAAAATATTTTTTGTGGTCTTGTCTGGGTTACATGTACTATAAAAGCAATAATATTAGTGAAATGAACAAAACACTAACCAATTTTGATAGTTATATTTCTTTAGCATAAAACCAACTAAAATAAATCACTTTTTTTTTTTTTTTTGCTATGCTAGGAAGGAACTTAATTTTGTTTAATTTTATTAGAATATAATCATCACAGAATCTTAACTGCTTCATTAACATCTGCTGATCAGACCATGATCTGAGCTTGCAGGGTTGTCAATTGGGAAAAACAAAGCAAAAGAAAAATCAACTTTTCCCTAAGAAACACAAAAATACCTTGCAACATTCAAATTTTAAAACCTACTTTTTGATTTATAAATTAACAAAATTACTCTGGAGTCAATGAAGAATAATTAATGTGATCACAATATAAAGTTCTATGCAAATGTGAAAATAACTTGCAGACACCAAAGCATTCTAATTAATATACAGCTGTGAAGATCTTACTGAAGAATGTGCTTTCATATTTCTGCCTTTGCAAATATTGGCATAGATTTGCATAGACAGACACACACATATATAAGTATATAACTTAGTTTATGTGCATATCTTATTTGGAAACTTTTTATTGTATAACTTATTTATATACCTGACTGTATTATTTACATATGTTAATGCATTAAGAGTATTTAGTTTTCTGTACTCTAGTTGTGCCTCTATTTTTTTGAGCCACAATAAAATTGTACATTCCCAGGTCTCCAGAGACTTTACATCTCAAAGAATATATAGACACAAATTCAAGAAAGTAAAAATGTCACAGAGATAAGCATCCTATGAGACTTCACATCACCAATGAATGTGACTCAGACCTAGGTGACAGTGACTGCAGTTTATTCAAGGGAGTTGGTTCCTAGTCCCCNTTTTTTTTTCTTCTCCATTTTAAATCACAGCACTCCTCAGCCTATGTTTTAAATAGAGCTGATGACAGGAAAAATGTTAATGAAACAGATTTACTCTGGAATTTCGTATGTAAACACTGCAATATGTAACAAATCTTGCTCAATTTTGGTAAGCATGCAATTGGCTTCAGACAGGAATTTATCTGCAATCCAGTTGTTGTGTGCATGTCCTTTCCAGCTCACCACTACAGCTACCAAGGCTTTCTGACTGCAAGACTATCAGTGCAATATGATTGCAAAAGTTGTGGGAGCCACAAATTGAAGCAAACGTGGTCTTTTCCTCCACTTTATAACTTTCCTTCTTTGGATAGCAGTAGTGAAACTGTGTGAATGGCCTTTGGCCTCTCCACAAGAGCTTAATCAGTTTTATTTCTCATATTTTCTGGTGAGCTGAGGTGAAATTGGTGAGATTCAGGACAATTCAGTTGGTGGTTGCTGGGCTTTTGAAATCTATAGCCATGATGCAGTGAATTAGCGCATGAGCAAAGATTATGGGTATTACCTGCCCTTTCAGAAAAGCCACAATGTCTTGTGGTTAATACTGAAATAAAGTGAGACATTACCTCTATAACAATTTTCAACTTTTTGGTCTATGTGATGAAAAATGGGGTAAAAGATATTTCCAAAGGCAAAATGGCTTATAGAAAGAAATTAGGCTTCCTAGCCTTTGTGAATTTCGAGTAGTTTACAGCCTACCTCTCCAGCAATAAACTATACACTGTAAATTTTGTGTTCACACAGCAAGAAGCTATACTCTGTCTCTGTGTCCCTACAATTCAGCTTGCTCTATGTGTATGTTAAATATAAAGGCATGTTAAACATGTCTTTAGAAAAGACAGTCTGTAATTAAAAATGTCTTTTCATGTAATTTACATTGCTGATTTGGAAAATGTTCTGAGGGTTACCTTATTTTTAATTAAATGGAGTAAATGAGACAGAATTTAGCCTTTGTGGGAGATAAAGTAGTGTCATAATCCAAAAAGGAGTATACAATCCAATGTATGGACACTTCATTAGTATTATTTATGTATTCTCCAGTATATTTTATAAAAGTCTTTGAGCATCCTGAGACTACTCCATTTGAAACACCTACACACCTGTTTATTTTAAATAAATGGGTTTTATCAAATGCTTAGTGGTACTTACATACCAGAATATTTTAATGTACTGGGGAAAAAGATATACAAAATTTAAGACTTGTTTCTACAGTTTGAAAACTAAATGTGAAAAGCAAAAGAAGTAATTAAAAATTAAAATTAAAACTATGTTTTTCAATTCCAAGCTTGTACTGAATTCCTGTTTCCCTAAGTGTTGGTCCAGTAGGAAAGGCTGGGAGAGGATCTTATTTGCTTTTATGACACTCTTCACAGAAGCTGTCATATAATGAAGTTTCAGCTTTATGTTTTTGGTGTTTGTTCAACTAGAGACTGAACTTTGCAGAACTGCCAGTTTATCACTGCTGTGTTTTCTCAGCATCTGGGAGAGCATTCTCCATCTTTAAGACACAGGTAAATGATGTGATTCACCATAAAATCTCACTGGCATGCACTGAGGAAGGCAGAAAAAGTACACCAGTGAAATCTTTCTACACTAATAGCAAAACCCATCATCATCCCAAAGTTCGTCCTATGTATATGCCACAATATTTTATCAGTTCTCAGGCACAAACCTAAATGCCTGTTTCTCCTCCACTTGCAGATTTTCCCCTTGGAACTATTATCTATTATCTTGGAACTATTATTTGTTTCAGAAAATCATCCATCCTCTCAAAAAATGGAAGACAAAAAAGCTGACAAATATAACATGAGTCTTCCTATACACTATTTAGTCATGTAAGTACATGCACAAACACACACAAAGGGTTTGGCCAAACTGCATTTAAAAGATCACTTCTGGATCAAACAGATGTTTTGTATAATAACTTCGTACTTTTCTGATCCTGAGGGCTGTCAGAGAACTGTATTGCTCCTACTGAAGTTAAAGTCATTACTGACACTTGGGATCATAGCAGTTTTTTCGCTTTCTTATAAGAATACATATACATAGATAAGGTGGTAACGGTATAAGAAAAATACACAGTTGTCTTATTTTAAGACTCAAGTCATCTGCAGTATGGTACAATTTAACCTGGTGTTATTATAAGAGCTGACTTAAAGTGGGACAGATTCTGGTATGTCGAGCAGCACAGAAATAGGAAATAGCTATTCTTAAATTTTTGTGAGTGTTAGCTCCTAAAATCTAGGATTTGCCTCAATCCCCCTTTCAGATAACTGTAAAAAATTATCACTTCTTACTCTGAGAGCAATGCAGATCATTTATAGTAATGTTTGAAACAGATAAATTACAATAGCACTTGGTTTAAAGAAAATAAACCACTATACCAATAAAATACTGAGAGCTGTCCAAGGAGTTTCCAAAGAAGGGCATCTTGCAGTTAAATTTCTCCAGTGACCTTCTACAGTAAAGCTCTGTGCTACATAAATCAGAAGAAATCATTTGGATGTAAAGGGGAATGGTGTGATATATTGTAACTAGAAAAATTATTTGTAAAGAAAGTCATCTGGAAAAATGTCTTCTGCATGTTTTCCTATAAATAAGGGAGAAATTTTGCATCATGAAGATAAATAAAGACTTACATTCTCAGTCAGAGTTCTCGAACCCATGGTCTCTGTCAACTTCTTAATTTTATAATAATTAATTGATTTTAAATTGGAAATGAATAGTGTTCCTTCACTTTGATTTAAGGAATGTGACAAAATCAGAAAACTCAGAAGGTTCTCCTGGGTTTTAAAGTAAATATTCTGATTTATAGCTTTTGAGTCTATCCACAGAAACTTATTCCCGTAACTGCCATAATTTTACACATATTTATATAATGTTGGAGTGGGAGAGTCTTCCAAGGTATTCAATACTCTGCTAATTTGGCTGGCTCACACCGTATTTTCGTGATGTATTTTAGGTGTTAAATGCTTGACAACAGAATTAAACCAAAAGGGAGGACTTCAGAAATCCTGAACAACCAAAATGGAATTCAAATATATTGCTGGCTGTTGAAATCCAGAGAATTTGAACCCTGTATCCAAATATAGACACGTTAGATCCTCCCTAAACTATTGTTTTGATACAAAGAGTGAAGAGAAAATAATTAATTTATAAAAGTGGGGTTTTTTCAGCATCTCTACTAAGAGAAGGATGATTTTATGTTAGTAGTGTAATTATCATGTCACGGGCCTTTAAAGGAAGGTCCATTCCTTCACATCTGGGACAATTAATTACTGCTTCAGGCATAGAAAAATGAGTATTCCAGCTTGCTTCATGTGATTACAAACCAGAGATAAAATTTAATCTTTTTTATAGGATAAATAACAGGAGTCACTAGAGTTGAAAATTAATAAAACGGAGAAGTTCAACAAGCCACTGTACATGTTTTGCATTTTTTTTGCTTGTATGAAATTAGAAGACCAGACACCTCTAGCTATCTCATTTTAAAATTTGATAAGATACGAAGACAAGGTAGTTTATGGCTTGATGTTACTAGTCTAGATCAGTTCTGTACTTTCCATATAGAAGTAATTTCAGTGAGCTACACTGAAGCAAAAATTGCCTCTATCTCTAAAAGCATTCTGCAGTGTGATATGTATTTCAAGCCAAAAATAACCTTCCCAAAAAAACCCACCTACCTAGTTTGCAGATGGGGAAAGGCACAGGTTACCACACAAGAGGTTACTACTGCTGAGACTGCGCCTATTTCTCTACATGGACAGCTATGAACCTATGAAAGCAACTGCTGGATGCCCTGTTTTCATGCAAATGTCCCCAGCGCTAATGGATTGTGCAGCAGATCCTTGGCCAAGGCACAAAGATGTACTGCAAATCCCCTGCTCTTCTATCATGCTGACATCTGAAGCACCCAGCAGAGAAAAAGAGAAATTGTCTTGTAAACAAATTACTTCTTCATTTATTATCTGGGAAAAAAAAAAATGAAGGGAGAAGGGAAGAAATATTCAGTAGTATTTTGGGGCCAGCTGTCGCTGTTGTGCGAGGCTTGGCTGATGCTGAATGAGATATAGATCAAGAGCTCAGATCTTGCCCTACAGTTACTTCCCTCATGGTTTTTTTGGGGTTTTTTTGATTTTTTTTTTTTTGTTTTTCTTACATAAACAATCCTGAGGGGAGAAAAGCAGAATGAACGGTACAACCTAGGTCCTGACTTTCCAAGGGGATTGTGACACCCTTTCCTTGGGATGGGTCGCAGTTAAGGGGATAATACGAAGTCCTGTTTAGTGCTCACTGCTGTGTTTGGGAAGTTTTTCATGGTGCTCCCCTTCCCAAAGGGAATAGCTGGCAGTGGCAAAATAGAGGGTAGGCAGAGTGTTCAGCCTTCAGCAAGCTGATTCAGGGGTGGTACTGTAGCTACCTGAACACACAGAAATATCCCATATAAACCCAAGCAGACTGTCTGCACAGAAAAGAGGCCATGGGCAGTCAAAACCTTCTTCCTTCAGGTCCTCATTTAGCTTCCAACCTCCTCATCCAAATGCTGTTATTTTACACACACTATCTCTATGCTTAAATTGCTGATTCCTTCTGGCAAGAGATTTGTATTCATAGTTCAGAACTGTGCCAGACCATGTGTGCTGTCCATAAGGTGGCTTCGAAAAATACAGGTGTGCTTTCAATCTGAAAAAAGGGAAAAAAAACTATTCACAAAGTTCCTAAATTCTCTAAGAGAGTGGTACAAGCATAAGTGCATTTTAAGCACCACTAAAGCTCGCACGGACATGGGCCAAGCCATGTGAACCACAGCATTGCTTTGTGCCTTCCTCGAAAGGGCTAATTTACATCAGCAAAACATACAGCCCAAAAGATTAAATCAGGCAAATGTTGCTTGTGGCGTGGGAGATTGTTCTTGCCTCAGCTTTCTTTGTGATGATCTCTGTTGCAAAAGCACACAGTATTCAAAAGGAATATGGAACAACACCCAATATGAGATATTTGCTGGCACTTATACAGGAATAACCGCTGTCCTTGTAACCAAGGAAGCCTACTAAGTTCAAACACCCATTTATCATACCATTAACTTTGTGCCCAATTTCATAAAGAGGAAAGCAGCCATATGAGGGGAACTCACTGCTGAATTAAAGCTCGAACTGTTGTCCGTTGTTCATTTGCTACAGTACATAGGTTCCTAGTGACATTCAGCTAATGAATTTTCTTGATGATTAACTACCCATTATATGTGGTCATTGTAATGGAAACATATTAGCTCCTGTTACAAGTGAGGTGGTTTTGTCATTACTAAAAGTGACCTGGTTTTGTCTTTTTTTACCTCCTCCTCCTTTTGCTTTTATGAAGTCAAAGCAAAACAAAGCTTGGGAAAATATCATTAAAATTCAACAATTTGCTGAAAAGAAAACACTGCTCTGCTGAGCAATAAAATGTATTTAGGTGCAGCTTTTTCATTAGCTGTTGAATTAGAAGAAAAGCAAAATGCAGGCACGGATATAAACCAACTCCTATTTAGAGTTTTTACATTTATTTTCATTATAATTGTAATTATACAGAGCATGATCCAAAAGTTAGTCAAAAAGAAAAAAAAATGTGAAAAGGAACATGCACACTTTGTAGACATATTACTCTGAGAATAGGTCTGATAATTAACTGTGGATGCTCTCTTTCTTTGCCTATTTTCAATGCAGTTCATATTCTGAGAGTGTTCTGCTGTTGCTTAAACTGCACTGACATCTTGTGGCACTGAATTAGTAGGATCCTAAAAATAAAATTGTAAACCTTCATAAAATAATGAGTTACCTTGTTTTCCTTCATACAAGTGCTGCCCTCTTTAATTCTAGAGCTGGTTAGTGTTTACCTGCTTGCTTGCAATCAAAGGAGGTGTATGTTTTGCATATAGGGCAGTCTGTTGTATGAATGCCGTAGCATATGTTTTAAAAATGTATTTATTGTTGTAAATATAGGTATTAATGTGACAAGTCCTGCTCAGCTTTGTGTCACTACTCAGGAGCGTTCCCCAGGGAAGTGAATGTCACTTTAAGGCTGTGGTTAATCTTACAAAAACTATCTCAAATTTTGAGATGTCATGACATTATAAGATTTCATCTTATAAAACTGGATGTATGTGAAGTCTGTTGACTAAAAAGCCCACGTGGGTGAGCATATACACTCACCCCCTCTTTCACACACCCGCACCAAGAGAGAATGCCATTAATTTCCTAACTGGTGTTTTATCACCTTGGCAACAGCAAAGGATTTAGAATAACTTCAGGCCTTTTCATCACTGAAAATGAAGACAAGATACTGGCAGCAATCATCAGCTGAATAAAGATCTCCTAGCAGAAGTCCATACACAGAATTCAGCAGCAAATTAGGCTCCTGAATATGATAAACTCTAAAGGAGTATATTTTTCATCTTTTCAAAAGGTGAGGAAATAGTTTGTGATGATCCATTGGAGGCAAAGTGAAAAGCAAACCACTGCTATGTAAAAAGGTTTCAAGGGGAGGGAGCTGACGTGAGGGCTTTGTCTGTCACTGTATTTTTCCCCATTGAATACTCCTAAATCCTGTAAGTATTATCAGAGGTTATATACTCATATCAAAGGAAACCACATCTCCCTAGGAAACCACAAGAAAATAGGCATATACTTAAACACTTAAGTTGAAGCAGAGTTTCTATCACATTCATGCCTGTGTTATCCATTATTGCAGCATCTGAAAATCTCTTGTAATATCTTTTCTTTTTCAGTTGCACAAGAACCTTTTGAGAGAGAGAAGCATTAGTATACTTATTTTACAGGTAGAGAATTGAAGCAAAAGATTGTTAAGTCAGATGTCTAAGAGCAGAGAAAAAGGATGTAGTGAAGTGAGGAATGTAAGTGAAGGCGTCAAATGAAGGTGAACTTGTCAGTCTCCAAATTAGCTGGAACATTGTTGTCCAGCTCAGTTTTCTCCTCCTATTGACTCTTCATATAAACACTCTAAATATCTGATCAGGTGGCACGTTCTCTGGGGTTTGCACAGATGCTGAAAAAAGGAATCAAAAGGAATTTCCATTGGGAAAGTAAGAAAGAAACAAAAGGAATACAGACTGACTAAAGTAAAACACAATAGACTGATCTCTGAAAACACTTGGCTTTGGGACAAGAACTTCTTTTCTAAATATTTTCTGACTTTTAGTTACAGTTCTGCTCACATCAACTGTATTTGAATTTTCGTGTGAGGTTTCTGTAAGTGTTACAGAAACTGCTTAATTTCCATGTGTGCTTGCAGAAAACTGATAATGATGTCTAACAGACTTTATCAAACCATGGAAATAAAATTTTAGCAAATAAACAGTCACGTTCATAAGATCAAATATTGATTACTTTTGCAGGTGTCTTTTTCTCCCCTTAACATACAATATACCTATGCTGCTACTGTAATTTTCTTGACTTTTACTGTGCTCAGTTCTAAGGTTTGATTCACTTTTTTGCTTCCATATTCCAGAGATAACAGACAGGGAGTGAATTCCTGAGCATCTCCGAGAGCCAGTTTAATGGGGCTTGTGCTATTTAATGTAGGATGAGAAATTTTCTAATACAACTCACCCAAAAAGTTGATAAAGTGTATCTGCTACTGCATAAGAATATGGCATCATTGGAATACATCTTATAGAATCACAGAACTGTAGAATTGTTAGAGTTGGAAGGGACGTTAAAGATCATTGGGTTCCAATCCCCCTGCCACTCTCAGTAGACCAAGTTGCTCAAAGTCCCATCCAGCCTAGCCTTGAACACCTCCATGGGTGGGCCATCCACAATTTCTCTGGGCAACCTGTTCCAATGTGTCACCACCTCATGGTCAAGAATTTCTTCCTAATATCTCATCTAAATCTCCCCTCTTTCAGTTTAAAACCATTATGCCTCTTTCTATCACTACACTCCATGATGAAAAGTCCCTCTACACCTTTTCTGTAGGCCTCCTTTAAGTAGTAAAAGATTGTTATAAGATCTCCCTGGAGAATTCTCTTCTCCAGCCTGAACTCTCTTAGTCTGACTTCATGGGCAAAGTACAAACCAAGACCTTCTATTAAGTAAAAGTCTTCTAGGCTACTAATAAATTTTCCTTTCCCAAGGATGAAACAGTGGGATATCAAAATGGTGATGACATCCAGATGTCTGCCACTCTAAGAATCTTCTCCCAAGACAATATTATATTATTCCTTGATTTCTCCTCTAATATTTTCATGCCTTTCTGCTACTAGATGTTCTTTATTTCCCTCCATTATTTTTACTTCATCTCTGGCTTCCATTTAAACAACTTACTAATTATACTAAGAAACAATGAGATAAATTATTGCTATATAATCAGCTTTAATAGGTTTAACTAAAGTACTAACAAAACTTTAAGTTAATAACAGAAAAACTTTACTATTTATAGAAGAACTTTGACCTCTCCAATATATTTAGCAGTTTGCCTGAACAAAGGCAAAGTCCTGCATGTGGGAGACTTTAACACCCTCCCTAATCCCAAATACTATTGGTTGGGAATTGACTGCGTAACCATTTCACATAAAAGTCTTGGAGCATAAGACAGCAGTGGGCTCTGGCAACAAAGAGGAGCAGAAGCATCCTGGGTTTTAAGAGCAGGAGCTTATCCAGAATAGCCAGGGAAGGAATTATCTCTATATAATCAGTATTTGTCATGACATATGTAGGTACTGCCTCCACTTTTGGACACCACAGCATGGGAAAGACACTGACAAATCATAGTCAGTTCATTCAGTGCCCACTAAGGTGGTTGAGGCTGGAGGACTTACTCTGTGGAGAAGCCATAGGAGGTGGTCTTGTTCAGACTGGAGAAGGGACAGCTTTGGGGCACCTAAGAGCAACAGCCCAGTGCCTACAGTGAGGTCATCAAGAGAAGAAGACAAGCTCTTCACAGGTCTTCATGATGATCATCTTCATGATGAGGATTAGAAGACTGAGCACCTTGCCCAGAGGGGCTGTGAGACACCCATCCCAGGAGGCTTTTCAAAACCTGACTAGACAATGTCCAGTTCAAATTCACTCTTGAGTGTAATATCGAAACAGAGAATTTCCAAGGTCTGTTCCAAACTGAATGACTCTGCAGTTCTATAGATATAGATATTTTTTGCTCATCTTTCACTAATTGCTATAGAAAAACTATGCAATAACACTCATTATCCTTATTTATAACCATTTCTTGGTATTAATATACAAAAATTCGGAAGAGCCAACATATTGAAAAGAATCAGTGATGTTTCTGGGTAAGATTTACCAAACTACATATTTCAGCAATGATTTTTTATCAAAAAACAAGATAGCTGGGACTCTCCAGGAGGTAAATTCTTTCTTATAGTGATTTAAATTACTGACAAGTTTAGAAAGTGTAAGGAGATAGAAGCAACTGTCTACTTTGATTTTGGTTTGTGTTGTTTTTTATTATTTTTCGTTAATAACATGATCGTATTCCAACAACTCTTCTAAGGAACTACAAAAATCAGGGAAATTCTTTCTGGACATTACCCATCTCTTCTTGCAGAAATACAGAAGTAACCAGGCTATAAAAGCAGATGTGGTAAACTAACTGCAAAGTTATTCATGTAGAAGAGAAGTCAAGGGACTGTGCTTTATTTTTAGTTAGAATTTTCTAAAAGATCCCTTTTGCAAGAAAAGAGATGTGAAAAGCCCAGAAGGAAGGTCGATTTTGCATTGCAAAGCAACTCTAACCAATCTACTTAAGTTCATCTTGGGTCTTGGAAGCCTGAGTTCTTCAATGTGTTTGATGTAGATTCTTGGGAAAAAAATAAAATGTGTGTTGAAGGAAAACCTCATCTACTTCAGACTGCTACTGAGGGCTGAAATCTGTGGGATATTTTTATCCTTCTTTTTTTCATGCTGAGTAAATTTTTTTACATATTTCTGGCTTTCTCTACAAATACTTTTGGGGTGTACTTATTTCAGATTGTTACAGTGGGTAATTGTTAGAGGCACTGCTACTCCTCACAGGCTGACTTTTCTTTTGTGCTAATTTAACATAATTCTATATTTACACCACTGCCACTCACAAGATAGCTCCAAAGTGCCTTTAATTCAGCATGTCTCCAAATCCACCATAATATATGACATCCTATTTTAAAAGTAAAAGATGAATTCAGAATATTAAATATATTATATGATATTTGCCATATAAACTTACTCTATTGTAACAATATTAATGACATTAATCTCTGCTACTACTAAAAAGCTTTAAGTGCTATTATCAGGATATTTCTAAGACATGTAAAGAAATCAACATAAGGTCATAGCAAACTGAAAGGACATGCATTATGCCGTTAATTTACTCCAACTAATATGATATTTCAGATTTACAGCTGAAATAGCAGGGGAAATTAATTTGTTCATGTAAATATTCTTGTGTTGGAAATACAAATATTAGTGTGCTTTAGAGATACAGTTTTAATGTTTTTTGTGGTTTTCTTCAAGCATTGATTTTATTCTCATTCCACTCAATCAAAAACTGATTTATTTTAGAATGAAGGTCACAGGCATTGGCATTTGTATTTTATTCAGTATTGTCTCAAAGACAAAGACTTGAACCTCCAGATATCTGATATCTTGAGGAGACAGTTCAAACATTTAGAGTAATGTGCCCCTGGAGAGACCTTTTAGAACAAACTTTTCAAAAAGTTTTCACTTTCATAGTTTGCTACAGTCCAGCTTGCTGCACTACTACCAATTGATTATATAGAAGTCTCCTACAGCGTATTTGAAGAAAATATAGAGGCGGGGTTATTTATGAATGAAAAAGTATTCCAACAAAAATTACATTTGAGAAGAAAATTACTCAGAAGCAAAAAGAGGAGGCAAGAAAAAAAAAATAAACAAACAGAAAAACATAGATGCGTACTGTACTGATTCTCAACATTTGTTTTATCAGAGTGGACACATCACTTCCATTAGATTTGAAGACAACTTCTTAGAAGCTGGGAGAAATTTGATGAACTTGGTTAAAATAAACTGGTTTTGCAGGCATGAATGTCTCTTGTCTATTGTGATCTGTTAGAGACAAAAGTGTGATTTCACCTGCTTGTTTTCCCATTAAAAATTTGTTTTGTTTTGACAGTCTTGTTTCCCAAATTAAAGTGTTCTGTGTTAGAAAATGTTAAGTAGCACTCCTAAAACAACAGAACTGTTGCAGTGACTAAATTGCATCAATTTTTATTTTTTTTTTATTACGTCATCTTATCCTTTGTAATTATAAAGTACAATGGATAGGGGGGTTTCTTTGAGACTAGCTGATAGTATAGAAAGCTTTATTGATGATGGTTTTAGGGTATTGGGCAGGGTTTTTTTTTGTTTTGAATTTTTGGTAGTTTTTTTTTTGTTGGTAATATTTTTGAAGATATATTTTGATATATTTCTCAAATTATTATACTCTGCAAGAGTCAGCCATGCAATTTCGAACAGGTAATGGCAGTAAGCACCAGCCAAGAAAGAAACCAATTTGTAAAAGCCTTCACTTTATCACACCACCATAGAAGGATGCTTTATGTAGAAACTACATGAGCTATTCATAATAAATAACCCTGAGGGAAAAGTGATTAATCATATTGGCCGTTGTTATTTTAGCAAGGTGAAATACACTTCAGTGGAAGTAGATTGCCTTACTGATACATATTTAGAGGCATGAATTCAGTGGACAGAGTCGATGTGCATAAAATCGAAAGGTATGTAATTTGTTTCAAGAAATTTCTTTGTTAAAGGAAGGCCCATGGAGACTTCTTTTTCAAGCACAATCAAATGAGCATTGGAAAAGAGTGATCTCTGCTGGCACATACATGGACTGGTCATATGGCTGATATACGCAACAAGCATAGGATCACGCTAAACAGATGGCATACAAAACACTTCCTTTTTTGCTCTACTTCCCAAAGGAGAAAACAATTGACACACAAGATATGCCATGACATATTGTCACAGTCTGCTCTGAGTTTAGCTATAACATTTCATAAGGCTGTTTTCTTGAAATAAGATACTATAAAACAGCCTTGGTCTCAAAGGTCTCCCCGCCAAAGTTTCCCAGATTTCTATCAGTTTTCTGTGTTCCTATAACAATTTAGTAATTTTGGCCAAAGCTTTTACTGCTGTCAACTCAGATGTCAGCAGAAACAGTCTTGGCATGAGCGCTATGGTTACTCTTTCCCAGAAGCCCTTGGCAGTGGGTCATCACCACTTATCTCATGCAACGGAACCATTACATGAGAAACAAATCTACTCCTGTATTTAATTCTAGATAATTAGTAAGACATATATAACATGTCTGTAAACAGGCCTTCTATTACATATAGTCACTGGAATGGCTCAGAATGAAATCTGAGCACCGTGACTGCCAATCTGTACTATCAACTTCAGTATGAACTGGATTTCTATGTGAGGAAGTGGTTGAGGGTAAAGAGTATTGATATTACTTCTAATCTAGTGTAAGCATAATGACTGGCTCATTAACATCCATGTGCACTAATACTCCATGATAATTTACATATAAAAGAAAATAAGTTTAATCTCCTGGTGAGATGAGCTTCTGCATGAGTTACCATGATCTTCTAAGAGAAACCATATANTGGTCCTGTCGTTATTCCCTTGGGAGAAGAGGCCAATCCCTGCCTCTCTACAGTTTCCTTTCAGGTAGTTGTAGAGGGCAATAAGGTCTCCCCTCAGCCTCCTCTTCTCCAAACTAAACATGCCCAGTTCCCTCAGCCTCTCCTCATACGACTTGTTCTCCAGACCCCTCACCAGCTTGGCGGCTCTCCTCTGGACATGCTCCAGCACTTCAATCTCCTTCATGTAGTGAGGGGCCCAGAACTGAACACAGTACTCGAGGTGAGGCCTCACCAGTGCCGAGTACAGTACAGATTTAAAAAAAAATATCCCACAAGCATTTTTAACAGTGTCATTGTTCCTCTAGTCTTTTTAACAAATGAACAATTCATAAAGCTTGATCAAAAAGGAAATATCACGATACTCCCTCTGTTTCCTTAGAATCAGGCACTTCTAGCTGTGCAGGTTCTGTCCTGAAGTCCTGTGCGCTGAGATACTGCACCTCACTGTCACCTGTTGAACACCTCCATCTACATTCCCACCTCACTGGAACTTAATGTGTTTGGTTTTTATATCTTATTCATGTCTTACTGCTTTATGATATTCTTATTGTTATGAAACCTTTCATCATGTAACAGTAATATGTGATACATCAAAGTTTCCTATTGCCAGGCTGTAATCAATTACTCCCTTAAGTCTTGCCTTTTACCTCTGATAAAAAACTTGTATTAAATTTTCTTCTAGTAAGATTTTTTAAGTCATTAGTTTAATTAAAGAGTGCTGCAAATGACCAATGAAGAGATTTTTCTCTTTTAATCCCAGTCATCAACCCCTTATCTGTAAGTAGGCACCTTTTCTATTTTCAACGTAAGGCTGTTTAAAGTGTTACAAATATACAGGATAAGAACTGACTGGATTTTTTTTCTTTTTTTTTTTTTTCTGCATTAAACCACTTCTGAATTCACAATGAGGTTATTTGTTAAATTTCTAACTTTTTAATTTCAGTAAAATGGACAGATTGTTTTCAAATGAAGACATTAGTAAAAGGATTTCAAGATACTACCTACATGATCTTGGTCACTTTATTTATTCTCTCTATTAGGTGTTTTGGGTTTTTTACCAATAAAAAATGGAGATCAATGGATTTTTTTCCCAACTTT
Source organism: Nycticryphes semicollaris (assembly GCA_013400055.1). NCBI lineage: Eukaryota > Metazoa > Chordata > Aves > Charadriiformes > Rostratulidae > Nycticryphes > Nycticryphes semicollaris. The sequence continues at coordinate 201,063 of VXBJ01003308.1, read as the reverse complement.
TGTCTGTTTGGGTTTTTTTGTTTGTTTGTTTATTTTTTTTTTTATTTAGCACTGGAGGTCTTTGTGAGTAGGAGCTTGTTATTACATCTATATATTTTAGGCCTCTTATCTCCACTGGGATCCTTACAGATTGTCTTGGTATAAATATACGGTATTAATGATACAAAACCAGACAAAAAATACATCATCACTTAAAATGCAGCATGTGACAGTGAAACTGATGCAGTTTTATTATTATCTAGCTAGTGTCTGTAAAAGTTTTTTATTAAAGCCAATTAATAGAAATTATAATCTTGGATGTCTTTCATGCCATCAAAGCAAAGTCAGCATAACTGAAGAATAAATTTTAATAATTTTACAAATAATACATATTGAAAGTCATTCAAAATAGGATTAAGACATAGCTAAAGAATATCAAAACAACTGTTTAAACATCAGGTTCAAACTTCTTGCCTTTGTTTTCAAGGTCCTGCATAGATTATTCAGTTTATTAACGAGAAGGTTGAAAGGTGACCTGATCACTTTGTTGAAATACATAGATAAAGTTACGTATTTTGGGGTATCAGATTCAGGCGTTGACAAACACCTAATCAAAGCACACTTGAAATCAGAAGCTGGAGAATTAAAAATTGAGGTAAGTGAAGTTTTGGGGAGAGAATTAAAATACTTAATATTTAAACAAGGTACCATGCGATGAAGGCCTCACCAGCCTATTTCTTTTCTACAAAAAATCAAGGCAAATGCTGGACCCAGCTTCCAAAAAAGATTGAAAAGGCAATGCAGGGCACTACAAACTGGTCAGCTTCACCACCAGTCCCTAGAAAAGACATGCAGGTGAGTCCTCCTGGAACACATTTCAGTGGACATGAACTAAAGATGATCAGGAGCAGTCAGCATGGATTTGCCAAAGACAGCTCACAGTTGACCCAACTGTTTGCCCTCTATGACAAAAATGGCTGGATCTCTAGAGGGGGGATAAAGAAGTGTCTGTCATTTACCTTGTCTTCAACAAAGCTTTTGGTCTTGTCTCCCTCCTTGAAAAATTTGAAGTCCATTTTTCAGCAACTAGGTTTGAATTCAGGGTTGCCCATGTTTTGATGAGGAGATTGGACTATAGACCTCCTGATCTCACTTCCAGCCTGAGCTATCCTGTGATCTTCAGAAGGATCTTGTTACACAAGAGGATTGGGATCTAACATAGGCTGAACCACCCTTCTCCAATGCATGTAAAGACAGTCTTAATTTAAGGGACCCCAGTGTGGTGCCTAAAATAAGGTGGGTCGTAAATTGTGGTAGTATGGTTATCCTTATCTGGAATCCCTATTCATGGAGCAGAGTATGTTATGCTTTTCTCCAGCTACTAGTTTTCCATCGTTCATGAAGGGTGAGGGTCAACGTAGACTGTGACGAGTGCTCATTCTGGACTTTGTAACTCCTTTTGTGCATGGCTACCTATGGACTAGAATTTCTGTGTTACTTTTAAAGCACTGATGTTACATGTTACTCACAGATCTGTTGTAGTTCAAATTTCATAGGGTAAAGAATGACCACAAGGGATGATATAAAAATAGGCCAGTGGGTAAAAAAGACTCTTTCATATTTTAATGGCTGGATCTCTAGAGTAGCACCAGGTGCTAAACAATTTTAAGCACAGCTAAAATATAATATTAAATATATATTTTCCAGTATCTTGTTGCTCTTTTAAACGGACGTGAAAGAAGTTACAGAGAGAACACCAGAAAAAACCACACAAATCTTATAATCAAAATGTCTTGCAGGACTATAATTTCAATTTAGCTTTGTTCTTTCATAATACAGGACAATCACATTATCTTAGGAGTCATCATCACAAACACTGTATGAGCCGCACCACAATTACCTCGTTACACGAGCATCACAAGGATTGTTGGTGCCTTAGGCAAGAATCCTTCATGCTGTGTCATTGTGCTTTATCATAAATTATACTCATTAGCAGTGCATGAATAATGGTGGCTTGCAGTGATGACAAAAGACCCAGATGATTTCACGTTTTATTTTAAACCTTACTGTGTGGAAACCTACCTCCTGCTGGACATCCAAAGTCCTAATAAATCATATTAAATGGTTTATTTTTCACTTGGTAGCTTTTCCTAACTCTGGTGACTGTTTTACAGTCCTTCCACAACATATTAGAAGCATAAATCAGGAAAAGACCTGGTCACGTAACTGAAAGTGAAGCACCATGAAAGGCTGGGATGAGGACTCAGGAGTTTTGATCATTTTCTTCTAGTCTCTATCCTATTAATGTCAGGCAAATCATTTTGTCTGTGTTCCCACTGGTTTTCTCCTCTGGAGAATGAATTACTTAATGAAATGCTGGGATGCTCAATTCAGGTGGGGCTTCTGTAAGACAATATTATATACTCCTGATTTAGTTTCCTGGACAACTGCTGAGGGAGAAAAAAAAGAAAAAGAAACACACCCAATCAACCAAACAGCCCCTCCACCCCAAAAGAACACCCCAAGCAACAACCAGGATTTGCAAGTATTAAGAACTTACTTCTTGCAAAGGTTTACCTCTTATCTTGGCAATTCAGATTTAGTAACCAACTGCAGGATACTTTAGATAAAGACTTTATAGTTTTTCTGAGCATCAGTTCTTTGTATCATCTTCCCAGTATAATGGTAAAGTCTCATCTCAAATTAAATGTATACATAGTAAGCAGTAGAGTTTACTTAGGTGTTTCATAGAATATTAGTGGACTAGAATTTTGTTTATAAATCCAGAAATATTATTTACATTTATATTTTAAATTACTTACAGAAAAGAAACAAGACATTTATAAAACATCTTCTTTCCAACTAGAATAGATTCCAGACAAATCTCAGTCATCCAGACTGATATTCAGCCCAATAAATTTTCACATTCCATAATATTTAGAGAGACAGGACTTGTCTCTGAAAATCCTATCAGAGAAGATTCTTCACGTTAGCTAAAAAGGCAGAAAATATGGGTTATTTGATAACTTCTGTAAAGGCAGAGAGAGCATGACCTGAAGTTCAGGAGTGCTTACCTCAGATGGAATACTCACTACCCACCTTGTGAAAATTAAGTACAAAAGACCCACCTTGGGCCTTTTATGATGACTTTTATGATGAGAACTTTGACCCAAAAACAACTGTGAAATTTTAGTAGACTCTTGTTACGCAAATAGGGTTTCATCTACACTTAAACTACCTTTGCTTCTTTAAAATTAGGAGAAATAAGTATACCAGCTAAAGTTGGTATTGTCTCTTTTCCAAAGTATATTATTTCACTATTGCACTGTAAACCCTATTTCACATAGATCAGTCAATAGATTTGTTCGCCATTGCTTTTCATTGGTAAGACTCAACATTCATCACCTGCACCTTGCACGTTTTGTGTCAGATACCGCTAAGAACCATTCTTCTTTTCACTCATGTTTGTGGATATGCCAAAGAAGCAACAGGATATAAAATCTATTTTCACTGCTAACATAGATTTATAAATGCACACATGGCACTAAACTTGTTTATTTTGAGTTGCCACTGATTTATGACACTTTTTTCCTTCTTCAATGTACTGTGTAGGGTAGGCAACCGCTTTATAAAGTATCAAAAATAATAAGGTGTGTAATATCGTTGACTTGATCTTTCTTTAATATGTTTCATTATCAAGCCTAAGAAATAATATTTTTTTTCCCTGGCAAAAGCATTCCAAAGCTGGTTGTGATGTCTAGGTTATAGAGAATGGGAGTAGCATTCACTGTGTTTATAAAGGTGGAGTCAGATTCCACAAAGATGCGCAGTGAAAGGGCAAGAGACAATGTTGACAAGTTGACAAGAGAAAAATTGTTCACAAGAGTGATGAAACACTGGAAAAGGTTGCCCAGGTCAAATGTGATGTCAGCATCTCTGAAAAGAGGCAAGACTCACCTAGACAAGACATTGAGCAATCAGATCTCTCTATGAAATTATTCCTGAGCTGAGCACTACTTTGGAACAACTCATTTATAGCAGCCTTCCAGTACCTACAGGGGGTCTACAAGAGAGATGGGGAAGGACCCTTTATCAGGGAGTGTAGCGATAGGACAAGGGGTAATGGTTTTAAAAGGAAAGAGGGGAGTTTTAGACTAAATATTAGGAAGAAATTCTTTACTGTGAGGGTGGTGAGGCACTGGAACAGGTTGGGCAGGGAGGTTGTGGATGCCCCATCTCCGCGAGTCGAGGCTGGATAGGTCTTTGATCAACCTGGTCTAGTGGGACGTGTTCCTGCCCATGGCAAGGGGGTTGGAACTCCGTGATCTTTAAGGTCCATTCCAACTGGAATCATCCTATGATTCTCTGATCCCCAGAAGTCTCTGCCCATCTAGATTTTCTCAATCAGATGCTTGAGTTTCTGTTTATTCATCTGGGAATTACCTCCCTAAAATTCTATTATTTTGAACTGTTAACAGTGAAACTGTCAAAGCTTTTACTGAAGGAACAAAAACTTAACAAATGTTTGGGAAATGTTAGTGGTAGCTGTAGGTATAGAATATACTTTAGTGGATAAAAACAAGTTAAAAAGAAACAGAAAACTGTATTTGGATGGTCTAAGGTTAATGCTAGAATACCAAAACTCATCATGATTACAAAATTAATCCCCTCTGTTTCTGAAAAATGCCACAGAAGGCTAAGTCCTAAGTCTCCCAGTAAAAATAGTTTCAAATCTTAGTGTTTTATTGTTATGCAAATATATTCTATTATTTTAAGATGAAATTCAGTCAGTGAGGTATCACAAACTTTAATCTTAATCTTTTCAGTTTACATATGGTGAATTGCTATAGTATGATATTAAAAATTGCTTTGCAGAGGTTAAGCTATCTGAAGAAAACACAATCACTAACCCTTTCACTAAATGAGCAAACAAATATAATTCATGAAATTCAATCTATTTTGAGAGACAGTCCAGGTTTCTGCTCTAATCTGAATGTACAAATGTCTAAAGGAAGATGTACAAAGCTGACAATTTTCAAATAGAAACCAAGAGAAACCAGAAGTGTATGAATAGATTGACACGATTAAAAGCAGCAAATTGCCATGTCCTGTTTAAGAGTAATTCTAATAGAATGAAGTGTTTGGAATTGTCCTATTTATCTGCGGTATAAGTGGGAAAGCAGAGACAACTCCAGTGAGCAATTCACATCAGAGGTGGAATGAGTTGCCCTCTGGCAATGCTTCTCTAACCTCATAAGCTGAGAAAAGAGCTTACTTCTCACAGGGTTTCCATGTTAGCTGAGATGAATTGAGGCTTAACTTATCCGGTGGAATATCCTTTTTCTAGTTCAAGAACTGAAATGAGCAGAACAAGCATAAAGCAACTCTACAAACACTAACAGGATAAAAGATGAAATGGTTACATACTTACACAAAAATTATTGGCAGTAGCTCTACAACATTATTAACAAAATTATACTATCATAACTACTTGAGTACAGCTATAACAAAATTGTGAGACACAGCAATGATTAGAACCTGTACCTGACCCTTTAAGTCTATGCCTATGGGTACATCTCCACCGGTAAACGCAATGGATCAAGGGCCATTCTCCACAAGCCCCACAGCACACTTCTTTATCCATCTGAATTCTTTTCTTTAATAACATGGGATGATTTCTATCATGCTACCAACTGAGAGCAGACTGTGGTTTGTGATATGCTGGGCATTTTTGGGGAGAACATAATGAACAATAAAGTGTATGCCAGAGCCCAGTCCCTTTCTAGTCTGACAATACAGATGGATCACAAAATCCAGTTTGACAGCAAGTGCTTGTGTAGAGGCTGTAGAATTGAGATGATACCTTGCCACAGATTTCTCTAAATTTTGCTGAATAAAATAAAGGTTAAGTGAGATAACCTGTGGCATCTAACCTTGGACATCTCCCTAATTGGGTCCTAGATGCTTGTCAACTAGATAACAAGTTGTAAGGCTTACTGTCCTTATATAAATACATTTTTTTTTCAAAGGAGATTTCTTATTCTGGTTTGGCAGAATTTTCTGTTCTTTCTTAAAGTCTTTTGTAAGCTGTTTTCCAGGGAAATAGCCTCCTCATATAAAGGTACCACTGCTGCACTGGGACCCAGTTCCTGCCTATAAAATGGAGGAGAACATCATGTATGCTGGAGAGGCAAAGACCAAGCCAATAACACTAAATTATTCACTGCTTGATTTGATTTCTGGTCAGTGGTATGATTTCCCCAAAATCAACTGTGACATTTCCTACAGCTGCATCCTCAGCATATAAAATAGAATTCTGCTAACTGGGGACTGCCACAAGGGAAAATGTTTGCCAGCTCTAGCTCTGTACACATGTAAGAAAAGAAAATATTCAACTCAACTATGTGATACAGTTCAATCATAACGACTCCCTTTAAGGAAAACAGATAGAACAATGCATTTAAAATGTATGGCAAGGACCCATTTTTGTTATCATTTAATAATATGATATAAACATAATCCTTTCTCAGTATGAGTTTAAGATTGAAATCTTATTTTGCACAGATGCTGAACTTAATAGAAAAAAAGGTTAAAAGCAGCATCTTCCTGATGGCATTTTGTGTACGTGTTATAATAGAGCCACCTGTGTTATCTTCCTTTTTCACTTTGGTTTATTTTTTAACATGCATATAATTTTATTCCTTTGATTTGCTTGACTGGCTTCATCAATTGTTTCACTAGTAAAAGAGTTCTAAAAAAGATGAATAAAAAAATAGAAATTTCAAATAAAAATGCTCCTTAATTGAGGCAATTTCATAGCAATAGATCTATGCTTTTTTGAATAGCATGCTGCACCTGTTTTATTTCTCTGACATTCACTTACTACAGAGTACATTTTCCACAGCAATGTCACATAATGTTATTGTATGCAAGTATTTTGTCAAGAATCCATAGGCAAGTTGATTTGATGATCTCTCATTATGTAGCGTGTTAAACTTTTTTGAATTAGCATCTTGTGATGACAGATACTCCACTTTACAGGTGCAAGAGCAGCCTAAAATAATTACTTTTGTCCCTTGGTATGGAAACCTCCAGTATTCTATATTAAACCACAGAAACCACTTTATGAATACTTGTGCAGTTTCTCATATATTTTTAATAATTTCATTTGCTAAGCTTTTTAAAAAGTGTTTCTGTTGAATAATAAGACAACGATTTGATGGTCTATATTTTACTTCCCATTACATCAACATACAACAAAATACGTAAAAACAAGATAATGATAAATGGCTAAACACCTCAGTGTTTTCTACCAGAGATAATAATAATAGTTTCAGCAAAATAAATAAATGCATTAATACTCAGAAAATGTTGTGTCAACTTCAAAGCAGAATGACATAGCTATTACTGAAGTGGACAAAAAGCTTTCCTTTGACTGGGATGGAAGACAACCTAATCCTGAAAAACACCCTGACACCTCAACAACATCTCTAAACCACATCAGATTTGGAATTCTGCCTTATGTACCATAGCACTGACACTACACATATTTCTGCCAGTACAGAGTATAAGTTTTAGGAATGACAGATGGACTGCACCAGCTACAGTTCCGCAGCCTCATTTCCAACATATTCAGAGACACATTCAATTGACCTAAAGCCGAGGTACATTGCAAAGGAAGAAGATAAAACCTAAACCATCTTCCTCTATCATAGACACTCATTTGCAGGGACAAAAATTTACTTTTGAAACCATGATTGAAGGTTATGCTCGTATTACCTTGAATTGAGTTAATGCTTGAATTAAATTGAATGTTATGATGGCATTAAAAGAACAATTCAAGCAAGACAAACATTCAAACACAACAATTTGAAAACATCAAACTATAATAACTTAAAACAAAAGGACTTACCAACCTGTCAGTAGCATTTTAATACCAGTTTTCTTAACAGCGATTGGAGCCTGGGGAAAGAGAAAGGAAAAAGATTTGTCTCAACTATATACAACCAGGTAGGAGTCAGAGGAGGGTTCTGGTGCATAAGATGCCTCAGGTCAGCTGAGTCACCTCAAGCACATCAGTGCAGCTTCCTGAGTCCCCTGTGAGGACACAGATTTACAGCAGAAGGGCATCCAAGAGCAAGTATTAGCACAGTTATTCATGCTTTTGCAGCCTTATCTTTTCTATAAGTGTCTTTAAAAACGTAAGCTACAGATAATCTATTATGAAACTACACTGAACTACCCCAAATTAGATTTCTTAAATTTCGGTGAGATATTAAAATAAAAGTTTACTAATTTCCCACAATCATAGGATGTGTGGGCCCAGTCAAGTATCTTGATTCAGATTCTACTCCTTGGTAAATCCTTAATTGTACACATCTGCTGCTTTTACTTATCAGGCAGATATTAAAAAAAAAATAAAAATTTAAAGACTGTTAGATTCTTTCAGTCTTGTCAGTCTTGTTCAGTACCAAAGTGTTCAACAGGACTATAGTGAACATAAAGACCATTTGAGTTTGTCTCTTGATGTCATACATTGAAACACACAGACATGTAAAGAGAGAAATCCACACACATGCATACATACATGTGTAAATATATGCATTAATTTATATTTAAATATGTATGTATTCATTTGCTTGTGGATAGGTATTAGTTTACATATATTTATAGAAATACACATTAGCTTAAAAAAACCCAGAAAATCCAAAAATGTAATTTCTCACTTAAAGCTTATTTTAAGTGTTTCAAAATACATTGAAAACAAACCATTTGAGTAGAAACTTTGCAGCACATTTTTGAATTTTAAATGGAGGAATTAATTACAAAAAATGTAAATCAACTCAGGGTTTAGTTTAATGAAAGAATGAAATCACTAAACTAATTCAAAAGTTTATAAAATAATTCCCACTGACTCTAAAAAATGAAGAACTAAGTCCTAATTTTAGGAAAAATAAACATTTAAACTGGAGATTCTTAATTAATGTCATTCTGTATTCAGTGATCACAAAACATGAAATCCAGATTTTTCACTCTTCTCTGAAAGGTGGTATATTTGTTCATAATTAATCTCTGACCAAAAATAATAAGTGTTTATAGTAACAGAGTGAGATATTCTTGGCTCATAGGATATGTGCAAAGCTACTGGGTCTAATCTCTCATTCCCATCTCTGTAGGCATCAATCCGACTCTCCCCAAAGCTGTTTTGAGTCTGGTAATTCTCTTAGTTGTGAAATTAATTATAATAATAACAAAAAGATTCCAAGAAGTTGGTGGGCATTAGTGCATTAGTAATGCACAGACATCCCAGAGAGAATCAAGCTGTTTCTCTGTTTTCTCAGATCTTCTATTAAAAAAAAAACTGATCAGCTTAACCAAAATTGATATGTCAGATAAGAAATCACAGCTAAACTCAACATGGCTTTAGGCTGCACTGAAATTTTTAAATTAACTGAAATAAAATTAATGAGGCTAGTGAATATCCTCAGTGTTATCAGACTAAGATGCCAATTATTTGTAAATGTAATGGTCAAATAAGCTTCTTCAAATCCATTATTTCAGAGTATAAAGGCTGTTAAATGAGAAGATGAAATGCTCTTTCGATGGGGAGGGAGGTTAAGCAACTGCCACCAAAATAATTATGATACTTTAAACAGCAGAAACAGAAAAAAACAGCACTCCACACAATGTAATCTTAGCTCGGTTTTCCTTTAATATCACTCCTCACATCAGGCCTGTGCTCCATGTATGGAGGCTTAATACCTTATCTGAAGAAATCCCAGTCAGTCTCCTTCACAATCAGATAATGACAGGAAATTTTCCTAATGTTAGTTATTCACAAACACTGCTAAGTACTATGAGACTTTATTCCAACATAATTTTATATTCTGTGGTTCAGAACTTTAATGAATTAGATTGCGTTTCTAGTAGGAGGCTCAATGGGATAAGAATGTCAAATAAATATCTACTTAAACTGTATGTTTTCAAGCTCTTTACAAATTCTTTCCTTCAAACAAGCTGATCACATCATAGAAACAGACAGACAAACATAATAAACTCATGTAAATAATATATTTTATTCTGTGTACCATCCTAAGAGCTGAACTTTGCTTAATTATTACTAGTGATGGTTTATTATAATCAGGATCAGAGACACTGGGTTGAAGAACATCAGTCTGAGGAGGTTTTCATGTTGCTGCTTGGTTTATTCTTATTATCCATTATGTTTTCATTTCAAAACTTAGTCAGGAGCTGCATCTGCTTACGAGACGGGTGTGGATATGTGTTGTTATTAGCCTGAATTTCTCACATCAAGCAACTCTCTCCATTTTACCCCCACTATATACTTATTTACAAAGAAAACTGCTACTTACTTTCAGTCTGGGTAACCACACACTGAAACTAATGAAACAGGGGGAAGAACCAGCTAATACAACAGAACAGCTATGACTGGAGGTCACTTGGGTTATGTTGTGGAGTATTTCCAAAAACACAGCTGACCAGCCACGTGGAATGAAAGCAGGGTAGAAAAAAGCCTCATAAAGTTTTATGGACACAGACTTGTTCCCCAAGAAGTGGGCTAAATGTCCAAACAATATTTTCTGCCTCTGACTTTTTTCATCTATTAAGAACATAATTAATGCTAAAAAAATAGAAACTCCTTTGACTGGCAGAATTAGTTCCTGATTTCAGATCATGAAAAGTCTGTTTTTTTAGGTGAGTATCCAGTAAGCCCATGGGAAGAGTAGTTTCTGAAGTACATCTTGATTATTATTATTGTAATTAAATGTACCTCAGAAGAAACGAGATGTGAATTGCCACAATTTTGCCTTTTGTTTGAGCTTCTGTATTGTGTCTCACATTTAGCTGTTGGCAGTAACTGTTATCCTGTCTACTCATATAGACATATTTTCCCAATATACAATAAACATTACTGAGATGTTCATGTCAAACTTTGCCATCTCTTTTATCTTCCTCTGCAAAAATGAATGTGGGTATTTCACCAAGAATGATGAAAATCATGTTCTTCCCATAAATTTACAATTATTAAAATAGTCTCTGGTAAAGCCAAATAAGCTTCAGAACTGAGTTATATACTGGTAGCACACAAGTTGTCTAGCTAAAATAGTAGCCACATTCAAAATACGTTATGAAAAAGGTTCAGGGAGGGGAAGTTGCATTTGACCCATTCCAATGATGAGAAAATAGTCAGCTCCACTGTGAGCACATTTAAGGTTAATAAATCACAAAGAAGGACATTTTGGGGAATCTGCCATTTGCAAGAGTCTGTTGAAAAGGCAGGAGTAAACACCAATGAAAACTAGTGCATTTGCGTCATGTAGAAATATGGTTTCATCTTCAAAACCTGTATTGTAGTATCAGCAGCCCCACAGTTTAAGGTGATTAGCCACATATAAGGAGCATTTAAATTGAGAAATTGGGGGATTTACAGTTAGAATATGCTATATTTCAGTTTGAATACATTACATTTCAGCCTGTCCATACAACCTTGAATCAGTCTCCTTGTGCATACATATTATGAAAGTCTTTAATTATGCTGCCTGGGCCACATTCAGTTTACAGAATAAACAAGGGTAAAGAAATATAACTACTTGTGCAGAAGAGCTTTTTTTTTCTACATAAACTGATTATTGATGTTTTCAGACCACTCTTCCAACACATTGCTATGCAGACATAAGATTACATGATCTGTTCATCTGGTTATTCTGAAATTCCAAGATGTGCTGATGACAGTGGGTAAACTCTAAGTGGTCATTCACTTCCTAAATTACATAATCCAGAGATTACCTGCTTGAAATTAGAAGACCACATGGCTGGGATTCATTTCACCTACCTTTAGACACCTAAAACTTAAACTGTTAGTCTAAACCAGGCTCCTAATTTCTTTCTATAAGAAATGGAGAGAGACAACCACTTCCAGATTCATTCAGTCCTAAAACAGGCAGCTATGATTAATGAAGGACTTTCTGAACAATCCTGCCTCACTTAACTGACCTCATGACTGGCTTTAGACAAGACCCCTAACATTTGTATGGTTAATAAGACATGATTGATTCTACCTCAAAATACACAGATCTCACTTTTCTTCCATGTTCTACCATTTGTTCATAAGGGAGCATTAAGTGTCCCGATGAAAATAAATTGCAGGCATTTTCATAAGTATAGTGCAATAGATGGGCTCATAAAATCATGCAGGAAAAGTGAGGAAGTCCTGGTCCATTTGTCAGCAAGGGATATGGCTGTTCCACTCTAACAGTTATTTGGTCTTAGAATTAAGACTGAATAATCATCTCCACGTGTAATTATTACTAATCAGAGAGCCAATGATCCTGATGTAAACCTATTGTACGCTCTCAGTGCTATAGAAGCAAATGTGTGTAAAACCAAAATGCAAATGTATCAATGCATAATAAGTAAAAGGAGGTTTTCTGCATATTACTTCTAATATGCATAAGTAATTGGCAGCCTATTACCAGCTAATTAAGAATAATGATAAACTGTTTAACAAAAACAAATCTCAGATTTCAGAAGAGGGGGGGAAACAGTGTCTAGGTCTGAGTTTTGCCACTACCTCAATTGGTTTCCAAAGATACAGGTCAGAAAGAACATAGATTAAATCAGGCTACTCATGCATAACCTCAGTCCCACGCCACTGAGCTCTCAGGAGAGTCAAGTATAGCCATAGGGACAGGCTTCCAACATTTTGCCACATTCAGGAAGGTAACATATCAGTTACCTTCAATACAACTTTCCTGACAAAACTGCACCTCGGTAAAGTAAAAGCGATTTCTTAGATGCCTGAGTTCCATAGACTGGCTATAATCAAAGTGTCATTTGCGAAACTTTTGCATTAAATTTCTATTTATAAGTGAAAATTATACAGTGTGGGGATGCATCTAACCATGAATGATGTGGCATAGACTGTTGTTTGGGTTTTTTTTTTTCAAAGTCTTTTGTAAGATATCACAAGTTCTGATGTGATTCATTTAATCAGCAGCAGGCCTCATTCTTCAAATCAAAATACTGGCCTAGGAACATCCCAGCCGGAAATGTGTAAAAGAAAGAAATGATAAAAAGTAAGCTATTTGCATTTGCTAATGCTGGAGTAACATATTTTAAATAAGTTCTGGAGACTATTGGAGACTACAGCAAGGATGAGGAAATGCAAAATGAAAATCAACTGTCAAAAGTAGGTACAATAAAATATCTGATTTGATGCAAGAAATTAGTCCTGCTTAGCACCTACAAGCCCATAAGAAATACCTTATGTAAACAACAGAGTGGAGGTAAAAAGCAAAATAACAAGCTGAGACCTACTAGTAAGCAACAGCAGTTTATCAAGGTGAAACACAGAAATTCAGATTTTCTTAAGACAACAGGTCATATCTGATCAAATCATGGCTTAGCTTCTGTGCTGGTATGCAAATATTTGGAGGCTCATATCTCCAAGGAGATATTTTCTTCCCCTGAGTGAGTGGGAAGACATTGTCCCCCTGCCAGCAGGGCTGATAATGAAGTGGCAGCAGCCACTGACTCCACTGACATGGAGCAGATGCTGTGCCACATACAGTGAGATTTATCTCACTTAGCTTTTGATGTCCTCAGAGAAGATACCTCTATTTGAGATAATCACCTGGGCTTCCATCACCAGCACTGGAGAGAAATAGACACTTTTAGTGCTTGACTACTTGATCCTTAAATGGATGTTTCTCACCTTGAGCTTATACAAATCTGTTCTCACTTTTATTTTGAGTCTCTCTACCAAGTTTCCCAATCTAGAAGAGCAGCTGCATCTTCTGTAAGGCAGCAGACACAAATAGATGTGGACTGCCAAAAGCTTGCTGCTGCTGTCTTACTTTTTTTTTTTCTTCCAACAAAAAAAAACAAACCCTGATTTTTGCCATCCTCAGAAACATTGACAGGTTTTTTGTGGCCCTTAATTCAGTAATCAACTGAATTACTCAATTTGCTGCATCTTGCTGTAGGATCAGCTGATCCCACAGCAAGCACTGTTATATTTTTCATGACAGCCTCTTCAGCAAAAGTAACTCTTATTATCAAAAGCATTTTAAAATTACTTGAAATAGATCTTCACATGGCATTTCCATCCTTTTGCTGGTTGTTTCATTTGACTTTTAGTTCTTTCAAGCACTAAATATGGTTTGTGCCTTGAAGCAGTGACGTTATCTTGCCAATCGAAGTGCCGCTTACACCTTTTTCTTTCCTCTCTTGCAAACATTCAAGGAAAAGATACAAATAGATTCAAATGAAAATGTTTGCTCAGCAGTAAGTCCTGGCTCATGAAGTGGGTTTTTTTTCTGGGCTGGACTAATTCTCAGTCCCAGGGATTTCTGGAGGATTATTCTTATGGTTTTATAAACTTTTAAACAGATGTGTTTGCTGCTTTGATTTTATTTTTTTAAGAGTTTTTTTGGCTGGTGCTTTGTGATAGATGTCTACTTGATATTTTATATTTTTCACATAAATGGTGCCGGGTGTACTCTATCCTTGTTTTCAAGGGTGAGTAAGTCTCTACAGGGCCCTGAGGATCCCAAGTTTGCCCTCACACCCTAAGCCCTCAGGCATGTCTGCAGCCTGCTTATTTTATTGTAAGAAATAGAAAATAATTTATCTTTTTTTGATAATTTCCCCACACCATGAAATATACATACTCATCTTTTTCCTTCTGTAAGAGGATTATTTAGTGCTATTGGACAAACTGTCCTCTTCATTATCATCATGGCAGATGGAGGTGTTTTGCTGAAATGTCCATGCATAAACAGTTTATAACCAGAAGATAAATGTCTCACCCTGAATACCGTGCAGCATTCTAAGAAAGAGTAAGGGAGGAACTGGAGAGAACTGGAGGCCTGAGGCACATTTCGACTGCAGATCCAGTGTAGCAGAGGAAGACGTGAGCTTGCTTTAAAAGAGCTGCCTCAGATACCAGAGCAGTCTGGCCACAAGCACCCAGAGAAGACCTTGGGCTTTTTTTGAGAAGCAAAGCAAATTAACTCATGTGATGCTCACTGCTTCTCTGGCTCAACTGTTTCTAGTAAGTGACTGGGGGAGACGTATTGATATGCAGTGTTCCAGCACTGACCAAGCTTAATACCAGGAGAAAATCACATATATTGCAGCACAGCTGGGAACAAAAACTGATGCTGCACCCCATTTCCCTAGCAACAAATGTTTCCAAGGAACCCTCAGGCTGCAGGGATCTGAAGAACAAATAAAAATAGTGTGTTAAAGAAACACCTTTGCTCTCAGGGTTCTCTAGGGCCTGTACCCTGCAGCAAGCTCCACAGGATTCCTCCCTTTCCAAGATCCAAATCAAGGCACAGAGTGCTTACAGCAAGAGAAACACAGGTGTATCATAAATTTATGCTAACGGTACCCATCTGCCAAACAGCTGTTTGGAGTTTAAGAACCCAGGAGAAAACCAGGTACCTTTTACCAATCTTTAGTGCTGCAGTTTTAAGAATTAAAGTCAGTTCCTTAACTACATTCAACTGTTATTTTCTCTCCAGCTGCTATAATTGATATCCCTCCCCATTATCTCTGTATTTTTAGTTATTGCTTCTTGATTAAGTAAAAATGAAGAAAAAAAGCAAATTATTTCTATTTCAAGTTTAAAAACAGTTTTGTATGTTTAAAAAGTAAGCTATGAAATGTGTTCAACATCACTTATTAGCTGTCCTCAGAAAACAGCCCCTACTTTATCAATACACAGGCATAACAATGTACCTCTTTCATACGCTGTCTTTCATGGCAATATTTAAACAATAAATGAGTGTCCTAAAGCATTCCTTTGGAGAAGAATATACCACCTATCTCATTATATTTTTTTGTGTCCTATGGCAATCACTGTAAATGTGCATAACTAAACTCCAATTCTACCTTGTGTAGCATCATCTTGTATCCATTGTTTCCTTTTATACATCTTGCGTACATTGCATTACCAATCAAGCACAAGTTTAGTGTGAGGACTGTAACTTTCGTGTCCTCAATTTCATAAACACAGAAAAAATGGGACTATCTAAATGCTGATGACTTTCCTTTTTAATCCTTAAAGTTATTGCTGGTTGTTGGTGGTTTTCCCTACAGTTCTTCAAATTTTCTCCTCTATAATTCCATTCTTGAGAAAGGAAAACTGCTTTCCCATAAAAAAATCACACAGGAGAATTCTTATGAGGTTCCTGAAGCATTACCAGCAGAATTGGTGGGATGCCTGTCTTCTCTCTCTCTACCATACCCTTTCATTCAGATTTAGGAAAACAAAGAGAAATCTTTAAAATCAACTCTCTTACTTATGTAAAGTCAGTAGCCTATATTCTCTTAATACTAATATGTTTACTCATTGGTTATTCATAGTATGCATGAAGCAAACCCAGAGGCCACTTTTGAGAACAGTGTTGCACTTTGTTTCATTTTCTATCACAGATGGTACAAAACTTCTCTTGCCAAAGAGCCTTTGTCAAGATAAGCAAGAAAAAATTGTGATGTGTTATCTGAATTTTGGAAGAGCAGACAATGAGGAAATTAAACACCTCACCCACTTCACACCCAAGCAGAACAAGTAACTTATTTTGTATTCTACTGCCCCACTGGTCTAGGATTTGAGCATTTAAGAATCTTCAGGTATGATTAGGATAAGGGGTAATGGCTTCACACTGGGATAGGGTAGATTTAGATTAGATACTAGGGACTAATTTTTCATTATGAGGTTGGTGAGACATTGGAACAAGTTGCCCAGGGAAATTGTGGATGGCCCATCCCTGGAAGTGTTCAAAGTCAGGTTGGGTGCAGCTTTGAGCAGAGGGGTTAGAACTAAATGATCTTTAAGGTTCCTTCCAACCTAAACCATTCTATGATGATTCTATGAGTGTACCCATTCAGTTCATGTGCTTTGTACAATTGCTTGGTTTTACAGAGAAAGAAAATATGGACACCAAAAGCAAGAGAAAAAAAGTCCAGACCAGTAGTCTGAACAAGAAGGTGCTTTTTGAGATGTGAATTTTTGGCAAGTTTCTGTAGTGACCTTAAAAAAAAACCAAAACTGTTGCTTCTCAAAAACAAAACAAAGCTGCTCCAGGGTATTAGCAATTAGTGTACGTAATACACTTCACATGACTGGAACAAATGCCTTTTTCATTTGCTTTGCATTACACCCGTTGTTAAGAGGTGGTAGTCGTATTACAAATATTTTTTAGTTTCTTCATTTGTAGCTAAATTCATAAATCTCAGTAACTATAAATGTATCTCAAGGTCAGAGTCACTACAATAACCCATTCATTTTGTTTTCCTTTCACTAAATCCATTATCTGAACAAATCATTAGGTGACCTTTTTAGTTACAGCAATTCAATAAAACTTACATTAGATGGAGTTTCAGGAACATTAGTCTAATGTGCTTTAAAAGATCACCTTCTCTGAGCAATATAATAAGTTTGTGTGAAAAGCATAAAGCATGTAATATGTAATAAAATCTGGCCTTTAATGAACCATCTAGAAAAACTGACTTGTGTTATAATTCAACAGAAAATCTCCCTTAATTAATGGATAAGAAGCTAGCAGGAGCTGCTGAATGTTACTTTTGATTATAAATTCAGCTTGCTTTTTTTTTTAAATGTATGCTCCTGATTTATGCTGCTTAAGAAGTTTCAGTTTAAATGACCTTGGTTACAGAAGTAATATGCTATGAAAAGCCATAATTAGATCTAATTAAAAGGGCTCTCTGATTAACAGTTAGTACCAATTGCACTAAAATACTGCATAATATTCTGAAGTGGTAGTTGGGATTGTAAATTTAATAAACTGGTTTGGTTGTCAGATGCCCTCTGATTTTCTTCAACAAATACAAGACTAGTAAATACCTTGTGGCCAGGCAGATAAAAAAATAAATAAAACATAGGTCCAACTCGCAAACAGGAAATTTATATCAGAAGATTGCACTGGATCACTAAAATATCTGTTTCCATTAAGAGTATAAGACAGTACATCTGATTCTCCTTGCATCGTAAAACAGGAATAATCATTTAAAAACCATCTGGGATTATCTACATCATGTGCTTCCAGCGTGGTGACAAGAAAACACAGTTTAATTTTCATTTCTAATCAGTCTAGAGAGGTCTGTATGCTGAAAGAGAAGAAATAATAACCTTCCACCAGTCCAGCATCAGCAATCCGTCATTTCTCCTGCAGATGTATGCACACCGGAACATAAGCCAATTTGAGTAAAGGTCAGGATACATCAAAATATTGAACTGAGGAAGTCCCTATTGCTACTAGGGTTTATTGAGCTGACTTGCATTCATTCAGTGGGCATTTCATTTAGCTACATATTTTTCCAAGTACTTGTGTGCCTGACATTCACTGAACCAACTGGACACCTATAAACTTTTCAGGATCTTTTCTTCCACAGAAGAACACTAGTAATATTTTTTTTCTTTTTTCCCAATGACTACCTCTCTTACTTCTGTAAGATGCTATGAAAATCTGTACAAAATGACAGGTTATGTTATGGAACTGTTTTAAAATTTACAAATAGAAACAATTTTTAACTGCAATATCATGATTCAATAACAGATAAATGGCATGTAAATAAATAGTCCAAATATGACAACTAAATACTCAAGTTATTTTTCAGATTGCACCCTTAATTAGTAGATTTAGTGAACCACACTATAAATTTAGATATCACAGGGTCGTATTGCTTCCAACAACAGACACATATTATCAGTTCTGTGGTGAAGCCATTTACAGAATATACACATGCTGTCATCTGACCTCACCCAATTGCCAAACAGTACATTGAGATAGCAATGTTATATTCCTTTTAATACCTTATTGGTAACTTCACAGTATTTTTCTGCTAAATTTTTATATACCTACTTGCTTACAAAATCCTAAGAATGAGAAGAACATGAGTTCTTCTTATGCATGAGCTTGATGGTTCAAGTCAAAGAATGCCTAGTTCATTTTCCTATATATTTCAGTAGCCAGTAACTATTAACTTTAAAAATGTAAGGAATTTTTTTTTTTTTCAGTTAGAGATGTGGTTCATAATCTTTTGCTGCCCAAAGAAAACTATGTTTATGGCTGCTCAGATACCTCTTTACAGTATTTTTCCTTCCTAGATAATGTGCTTTTCTTCTAAGTTCATGTGTTATCACCATGCAAATTATTGAAATATGTTAAATTATCCACTAATTTCACCTTGCTTTTCTGTGTAATTTAAGAATTTAAAATAATTGATTATTAAAGAGCTACTTAAAATATACTGCATTGCACGTTGATAGACATTAGTTGTGATGTATGGTTATTTCACTTGAATCAAGAATTAGCAGTCCATGTATGTAATCCAAAAAAGCATTTGCTTTTCCTATATACTTTCCCAGATCGTAGACAACCCAGCATAAGATTAATTTTGAATGTCTTATTATCTAAGCTATCTTTATTTTCCATTAATGCCTAAGTATTAAAATAATTTTGTATCTATCCCTGTTATCTCATTAGAGTATTAATACTTCATAGTCAAAAGTTGTGGGGTTTATTTCCTCATCATTCCCAATAATAGCAATTTAAATTAGAAAAATAATGGTCTCCTTTAACTACTTTCTAAGTCAACCATTTTTCCCTTGCTAGATAAATTCTTTAAGATTATTAATTTGTGCAGACAACAATAATGAAAAGCTGCACCACTTTAATTATATTTATTCTCCCTAGGCAACTAGGCAGTTAATTGTTTGAATTACTAACTTAAAAAGAAATGTTAAGTAACAGGAATGCCAGCATTACCAGTGACTTCAATGGGAGCAGTTGCTGACTTCATAATTGGCTCTTTAATTGCAGAATTCACTCACAAGGCCTGTGAGCTTTTTTAATTCCACTTAAGTCTTTAAGAGTGTTCAATGGGTCTTATGCGTTGTACAGGCTTTGAGGTGGCCTACATAAAGTGTATTTGACAGGATTTGAAAAATGTTTTTATGCTGCTTTGGGCAGAATAGATGTTCTCCTGCTGCATTTCTGAAAGCTGGGAAACACACTGAGCCTTCATAAGCACTGCAACATATTGCAGATTGGGTGTGGTAATTGGCTAATGATACTCCTTCCAACCTAAACTTATGTAAGGAAAGACTGCAACATGACAATTGCTTTTGTACCCTGATATCTGAGAGTTTTCAAGGTGGTTGCCATACAGCAATAATTGTGTTAGTTTTGCAATACTTCATATTAATTAATAATAATTTATTGCTATTTTTATCTGGGTCTTCTTCCACAATCTCTCAACAAACTGATCCTGTGGTGCCAGAAAAAATAATAATTAAAAAAAATCTTTTTTACAGATTTTCTTGAATAATTATTGAGATAACTGCAGTGGTACTACTGTATTTATGCTTCATGTTAACTCATCCACAGGAATGAGCTACCATTTGCCTCAGAAGCCACAGGTGCTTTGGGACAGAGGTCAAGCATTTGGTGTTTCTTTGTTGAGTTCCTTGGAGAAGCTCGTTGGTAATTTTTTTGCAACGAACCCTTTCTTTAGAAAACTCTAATTTACAATCACATTTTTATCCTTTTTTGGATCTTTTCTTTAATCAAAGATTTTCTCTGTCTATGCTGGATTTTTTTTTCAAAAAAGAAAGCCATAGAATAACAATCTAGTTTTCCAATAATTTGGTAATTTTGTACCAATAAATAATAGATTTACAAAACTGCTATGTTCCCAGATAGAAATTCAACAAATTGGATACCTGATATCCTAGGCAAGTGTTGTGGACAAGAGATTACTAGGAAGTTATTCTGCTCTTTAGTTTTTTTAGGAAAAAAAAATATAGTTAGAACGTCTTAAATATTTTATACTGGAAATTAAGAAAAAAAATTTAAAAAATTCAAGTGAAGTAAAAAATCATATATCCACTTACAGTTCAACTGCAACAACACCATAGCTTGACTAAGATAAATCAGGATTAATGCAGTATAAATAAAAATAAAAATAACAGCCATCACTTTAACAACTGACTTTAAAGGCTGTATCCTTTAAAAATATTCTTGAAGAAAAAAAATCAGGTATTATGTTTCAACTGCAACCAGACTTCCCAGAAAGAGCCATTATGTTTGTCTGCATGAACACGACCTGATAAAAATTTCTGAATTTTTTTTTTTTTTGAGCCTCATTTTTGTCATTGGAACAAATTTGACACACACATGCCTATGAGAATGTATTGATAATTTAAGTGCTACAAATAGTTGTATATGTAACAGAGCCAAGGAAACAAATCTTGCAATCCTCAAAGACTTTGCAGTTGTTGATCCAAAATGCAAAGTGCTTGGCAACTTAAAGGATGAAGCTGTGTTTACTAATTTTCTAGCTGGGAGGTTAAATAGGAAGGAATCAACTCTGAAACATATGTGAGCAGTCTGGCTTACCCACTTTTGTAAGTCCCCAAACAGCTGGTGTGGAGAAAACCTACTGTTGTGTGTTGTAGAGCCATTGATGATGATGAAGAGAAACAAAGTCAGTAACAGTTTTCAAAGATGTCTCTTGTAACTGTATGAAATAAAGCTATTCAGGAAAAATCTGTGTGGTCTGGCCTTTTACTAGGAACAAGAATGATTAGGGTTTTTAACAGATGCCATAGTGACTAACTATCCATACAGGCTGATGGAAATTAATTTCTGAAGTCTATGTTAGTAGTGAATAGGCTTTAGAGAAGCTGAAAGCACACATTTATATGAACATCAAAGAAAGAAAAAAGGCTGGTGTAACCGGCAGAGTTAAAAAAATGAAGCATGAAGAGACAATGGTGGTGGATATGTAGGGAGAATATATATAATTTACAACTTTGAGGGGCACTGGGATTTGATATATATACCTCAGTTGCACATTTAGAGACAAGAACATGGAAAAAAAACAGGAGACACCACAGTAAAGAGACAGTCATTTGACTGAATTGGGATATAGGGATATAGTACTGACACCAATGAGGCAGGACACAGGAATGCACAACTGATACCCAGCCTTTCTCTATCTAGGAGCATGGGGGGTTACTTTAGAAAAAAATGAGGTCTTCATGCAGCCGGTCTAATTCATGAGAGGATCTCCAAGAAAGGTAAGTGCATGGAAGGCCAGACCCCAATTTTTTTTAGCCAACTGTGCTTTGCCCTAATGAAGACAAATACAGGCGTGTTTTATGCACTGAGACAAATTACATATCTGAATCATGGGAAAAAAGTACTGGTGTTTTGGGTTTTTTGGGTGGTTTGAGGTTTTGTTGTTTAAAAAAACAACAACAAACCCCCCAAAAAACCAAAAACCCAAACAACAAAAGTCCCACCAGCTTCAAAGTAGCAATTTAACTTCTGTGACCTCCATTCCAGACCCTCTGGTTAAAGTTATACCACCCAGATCAAAAGTGCAATTCCTGCAATTTATTTCCCACCTAAACTCTAAGTGCATTCTGTAGCATGCAGTGAAGAAAATATTTTTTATGTAACAGTCTATTAGATTCAACAGTCTCCTTTATGCTGGCCAAATGGCAGATCTTTTTTGCTTCCCTTCTGTCTTTCTCTCTAGCTTCTGCTGTCTAACTCCCTATCCCACAGTTTGCTGTCCATGCTTGCTTTGATGATGATAATTCCTATGATTCAGCTCATCTTTTGGACCATACAAAAATATTAGCTACCATCAGCTGGTCCAAGATCACTGTAGTTGCCTAGTAGTAAGTATATATGTCCAGAGCCTGCTGATTTACACCTTTCCTATCTCCTGAGGTTTAGAGAAAACAGAATTAAACAAGAAATATCAGGGACAAGAAGTTTAGAGAATATTTCTCCCGCTCAAGACATACTTCACAGCTTTACCTTTCAGTTATCACCATCTAGAGAATCATGTCTTCCGGTATTCACTTGCTCAAATACAAATACCAAGGTTTCTAAAATATCAGGGCAGGACTGGCTATTTTATTACTGACAGCATGTAAGTGCTTATTTCTTAGCTTATAGCAGTATTTCCACATGTGAATTTAATATTGATGGCAAAAGCAACAACTAAGGTTTTCATTGACAGCTTCAAGAATGCTGTTTGAACATGCTGTATCTGAAGTAGACAGAATAACAAATTAATTTCAATTGGTTAGGAAACTATGATGTCAACTATTCCCACCTTGGCTTGAAGTAAAGCTAATTTCATCATTAGATGGAGATGCTCAGGGCCTTTTCCATTCCAGTTCTTAATTATTTCCACAACTGGAAACACACAACTTCTGTGGGCAACATGATTTCTGATTTGCTGTAAATTTTGCCTAGTGCTTCTTATCCTTTCACTGTGTCTCCCTCAGAGTTTGGCTCTGTTTTCTCTCTGACCCTCCATTAGGTATTCAAAGACAGTGATAAAACTTCCCCTTTACCATCTGTTTTTCAGACTGAACAAATCTGGCTCCCTCAGCCACTCCTTGTACATGATGTACACCAACACTCCAGACAACTGGACTTGCCCCAGTTTATCAGTCTATCTCTTATGCTGGGAAGCCCCAACATAGACAGTACTCCAGATGTAGCCTCACAAGTATCAAAAGGTGAAAAATAATATTTTTCTGCAACAAGCTGGCTATAATTTTGCTAATACAGACCACTATGGAGTTAGCTTTCATCATCGAGGGCCTAATGAGACTTGTATTCAATGTGTTGTCCACCAGCACTCCCAGTACCTTTTAGTGGAGCTGCTTTCTAGCCAGTTGTCCCCCAGTCTGTATTGTTGTATGGGGTTAAATCCATCCCAGATACAGAACTTCACATTTACTTTTGTTAAATTTCATGAGGTTTCTGTCAGCCCATTCACTCTGGAGACGAGCCCTGCCCTCCAGTGTATTAACTATTCTCCCCACTTTGATGTTGTCCATGAGCTTGCTGAGACTGGGTTCCATGCCTGTATCAGTGACGGTGAGTGACAGACCAGTACCAGCCCTTGAGAACTGCCATTTGTAACTAACCACCAGCAAGACTCTGAATCCCTCATTACTACCCTAGATTCAGGTTGTTCTTCATTGCTTGCCCATTTGCTCATCGGGAAATGCAAAATGGCTCTGAATTGCTATAATTGTTTTTCTGATTGTTACTATGTTGAGCTTTCTTGCTTTATGTCTGGATCCACCTAGGTAAATACCTTGGTCATAGACTTCTAACTTGAGTTTAAGTTCCCAACATGTATTTAGACATTTATGTGTATGTGAAAGGTAGAAAGAAAAAGAAAGTTCCGTCTTACTAATTGGCTCCTGAAGATAAATTAAAGAACAAACAGTACTTTGCACTTTCCATTTTCCCACTCCCTAATGCTAATGTATTATCCACAAGAATTTCCGCTATTTTCTTTGCAGCTATATTAATGCCTTGTTTACCTGCTTTCATAATGATTACCTGCTGCTTTTTTTCATCAGGTTGTCTCATCTGGAACAGAGCACACATAGTGCTTGTTTTAATTAAGGATAACTGAAGTACTATGCGTTTTCTGTTTGATCCAATCTGGTAACAATGAGAGCAATTGACCCTGAAGTTGCATACCTGGTGTGGCACTGCCTAAGGGCAGCGCATCTGCCTCCAAAAGTGAGACGAAAGACAGCTCTGAGACAGAGGGAGGAAAGGTCTAAGTTTGGAATAAAAAAATATGGGACTGGGTAAACAAGGTCACACTGGACCATCACACATTTTTACAAAGATTGACATGGACACCCAGGTATTATTGTTTTAATTCAAAACGTGGCGTTACGGCTCGCAAGCTTAGTAGTAAATAACTCTCTCATCCAAAGTGACAAAGTTTGTGGGGGTTTTTTTTGCCTTTTCTCCTCCATTCAGAGAGATTCAAGGTCCAAGCCTTGATTTTCAGCATGAAAGGCATTAACTTATCTGTCAAACCAGTCTGTACAAAGAAAGTTCATTTTGCAGGAAAGGATATTACAAGAGGTTAGAAATTCCTTTGAATCCTGTTTTATGTTTGCCTACGCAAAATTTCAGTGTCCACTAAGGGCTTTACAAAGGTGATTAAAAAACTCCCAAAGGCTGCCTTCCATAGGTCTGTAACATATTTACACCCCCCACTCACCCTCCCTGAGGATCAGACACATCAACCTACCCTGCTCAGTATCCCACATTTGTAAATCAAGAGATGGAGAGTCTTATTTACAAATTAAAGCAGATGAAAGTATTTTCAGCCTAAAATGAAGCTGTTGTCTGCTGCATGAACTTGATTTAGATGACAATTTTCACCACAGCCATTGGCAACACTCCTGTCTTCAACAACGAGTTGACATGCTATTTCTCACTACCTTTGCTGATGACAACTGTCCCTTGATGAAGGGTGGCACCATACCAGTCTTTCATAAACATTTCCTTTCCACCTTTGAATAGGAAATCTAAAATAACCTGATGCAAGGAAAAGTACCAATATTTTCCTGAGAAGAGCACAGAAACCTTTAATACCTGTTGGTTGCTCAAATTTCAGCTCACAAACTGTTGGCAGAGGTGGAACTTTGAACTGCTGGATACTCAGTAGAATAGAGATACACATATATTACTACTGGCACAGTTTTATGGGCAACTGTGGCAACACATTTTTTTGTGAGCTGATTACATTAGGCAGTCTTAGTCAGTCCTTGAGAATGGAATTCTGATCTGAGTTCTTATTTTTCTTGACAGGAATTACTTTCCTCAGAATTTACATGTGCTCACCAAATGATCCCATTGCAACAGTGTGAGCACCCGTCGTTGCCTTTGGCCTGATCCCCTTTGATTTGATTTAGTAATATTGGACTGCTCTCTAAATATGTCTATAAAGATTATCTCCTAAAATACCACCTGCTCCAATATTGAGAGTGAAGTTTCTGTTCTCTGATCACTGCTGCCTGTAGCACCTTTCTCTGCACCCTAAGTGTACATGGTAAAGTAAACAAACATGGTTCGAAGGCAATTGGAGGAGAAAGTCCCCATATCTTTCACTGACCAGAATGAAAAAGCAGGGGATTTCAACCTGAAAAACAGCTCTGAACAACATTACAGTTACATACTACACTATAAGAATAAACATTACACTAGAAGAATAAACATTACACTACAAGAATAACGAATCAAGGACCACCACCCTCCCTGGAAGATAAATACATCAGTTTTATGAAAAAGTCGACAGATAGTCACAAAAAGTGACTCTGGAATTGGAAATCAGCCACTTAGAAGGTGACATTTCAGGAGTATGTCTTATTAAGCTAGGAAGTGAATCAGTCATTGCATAGTGTTAGTGTTAAAAAAGATATCTGATAATGGTGACAGGTCTTTCAGTCTTGTGGACAAAACTGTAACAAGGGTCAATAGCTAAAAGATGCAATTTTTCTAACAGTGACAATATTAGATCAGGTTATCAGGATAGTGGTGGCCTTGGCTTTTCCTGAAATTATTAAATTCAGATTAATTATATTCATAAAAGGAATACGAAGATTACAGAAAATGGATTAAAACATACAGACTGTGTAAATAACAGATGGATGATACCTTAGCCAAAGGTCATACCTAATCTTGAGTATATGAATCTGAAGAGTCTTGTGCATTTGTTGAACATCATAGCTTTTTGTTCCAGTTTTCACAGGACATATCCAACAATTTAGCCCATGGTGGAAAGACATGGTTTTGTCTATCCCTAATTATTGTACTCCATGAAGTTTAAATTAGATTAAGTTGAATGTGGATTACATCTGAACCTTAAAATTCATAAATAACTGATTTTAGAAGAGTATTTAATCAAGGGACTATATTCAAGCACATGTTTAAGAGTTCTGAATTAGTCTGGAGATAATGTTAGAAAAGTCAGAGTTAGTCAGGCTCTTGGCTCAAATAGTGACGTTGACAGTGACAGGATGACACTTCTCTTTGAGCCATTATCCACTCTTGGACAAAAGAAAATCATTAGGAGATGAAAAGCAAAAGCAACCTCAACTAGAAATACATAGATCTCTCTCTTTTTCATCAGAAACAATTTCAAAACAAAGAAAAAAAAAGAAAAAAGCAACCCAACAAAAAAAACCCCAGCCATGTCTGGGCTAAACCGGTAATACTTTTTTTCTAATCTGAGATGTGCAACAAAAAGCTATCTGCAGTGTGATAATTCATCAACCAATACACTAAAAGTTTTGGTGGTTTTTTTGTTTGGTTTTTTTGTTTGGTTTTTGTCTTTTTTCTCCTGTATTTTTCAGTCAGATATTATCCCTGAAGGTCTCATTAAGGCATAATCACATAGCAGTTTTTGAATATGATGATAGATGTTACCAAGACATGCTGTTCATCAGACTGGTTCCTGCTCTTCAGCCAAACTGCATGTGAGTGCTCATGCAAGTACTGTTTAATCTGCCCTGGTCCTCATACAGTTGCTGCCGATTAGCTTCAAAAGTGGTGAAAACTATAGCATAGAAGCAGACTAAGGGTATTTGTGTTGTCCAATTTGGCAGTTTATCAGCAAAGAGAGTAATACTCCAAACTCTTTCAGCCAAATGCACAAAGAAGCATCAAACTGCCTGTCTAGCCAGCTGAATGTAGAAACAAGGCTTTCATATGACTTGATAGCCACAAACTTGCATTAACTTCAGGAGTAAAAGCTAGCAATTTACACTACCAAACACTGGGATAGGGATGATGAACAATCTGACTGCAGTTCTAAAGGGAATCTCTCCATTTGGAAAAAAATAATTATTCAGACCAGAATTTGGCAGGACATTAGAGTTAATCACGACCATTCTTCATATAATCTTTAATGATCACAAACAGTCAGGACCTCCAATTTACACCTCATTTACAAGATGGCATCTTTTAGCAGCATGGGACTTTCTAACACACTCTCAACTACTAAATGATTAAAGACTTATTCTTGCGGTACCTAGATTTTCTCGATCTAACCTTACATCTGCTGCAATTACAACATGAAGACGCTTAGCCTGTACTTACAGAAAAACAAGGATGTGTTTACACTTCATGATTTTTTTCCTTCAAGAGGCTAAAATTGAACCTTATGAGGGAGAACAGCATCCTCTGCTTTCCTTCTAGTAAAATATGACAAAACCCACCATGCTAGCATCTCTCTATGAAGCACTCTCCAAAGAAGCAGATGAACAGACCAGATGTACACAGCTTGTCTGATACCTTGCTGCTTCAATAATTTTCATTACAGTAATTGCTGCTTAATGCTGGTATAATTTGTCGCTCAAAGGAAACAATTTTTGTTTCCTTTAATGCCATTACAGCCATGTCTCCTCTTTTCCTAAAAGACCCAGGACCTCTCCTACCCACCGAGCAGCTTGGAATTGAAGCTGACTCTACAACCCTGAAAGAAAGCAGAAGGTCAGGGGACGTCTGAGCATGGGGTCACTGTGAAAAAGCATGAAAGCATGGAGAGCTGTAAGCCTGCCTGGCTCATGCTGTGCACCAGCAGACATCAGCCACTGGCAACCGTTGGAATAGCAGTTGTGTATTTACACGGCGTGTGACTCCTTTTTACATTGACAGCTCAATTTGATTAATAGAAGCTAGTGGTTAAAATGCAATTTGCATAAAATACACTTTGCACTAAAAGTAATTTCATGTACAAGAGACACACATACTTTGGAAATATTGCTTGTAAGGCTATTTATCTCAGGAAATAATAAACTCATAAAAGTGAAAATATATGCTGACAGTGAGTATGCATATATCCTCCCCCCAATTTAAGGTCTCTTCAGATGTTCAAAAGGTCAGTACTGAAATCTTCCATTTCAGCTCTTGGCATGAGGATTTTTAAGAAGATTCTAGTCTCAGCAATTGTGTCATTTGAAGACCAAGTAGGATTTCTTTTCTGGTTTGGACAAATCACCTGCAAGGTTCATGACTTTATCACTCCACAACATCCCCTAGAGTTTGTCTGTCAAGCACAGACCCAGTGTTTGTTGCTGACAAAAGCTAATGTGGGTAACCCCAAAATGAAGTAATTCCTCAATATGCTCATGGAACTTCTTTTTCTAATAGTTTTTGCAGGCTGATGCATCCCTTAAACCTCTGTCTTGGATGGAAGATCCTCTTTTGAGCAGTAGATTGCCCCCTTAAAACTAAACTTGTATCTTATACATATTAAGTGACAATACAGATATAATAAATTCACTAATATATATATATTTACTAAATATACTAAGCCTGTATCTTATACCTATTTAAAGCCTGGTATGATTGTCTTTTCCTCTCTTACTGCTGTGCTCCTGTAACACAGCATTGCTGAGGAGGTAAAGGTGTGAACAAGAGGAAACAAATTTAGTTAGCAAGAGCATCATTTGCTGGAAAGCTTCTCTGCACACTAGTGCAACAGCTCTCCCTTGATGCATTATTTACACCAACTAAAACTGGCCTTTAGGGCAAAAAGGAAATCTGAGTTTATCAGGTGAGAAAATTGGACACAGGAGAAGCTCAGAAAAGCAAGAAGGCAGGTCCTGAAAAGGAAAAGTTGTGTGAGACAGCTGCTTCTGGAGACAGCCCAAAGAAGCACGATGTGCTTCTTGCTAATGAGCAGTTTTCATCTGGTTTTTTTAAGCTCAAAAAGTTATTAAAAGCTTTAGTGGCAGAAAGGTGCACCAGCAGCTATTAAACATGATAAGCTGGATAAAGTTTCCAAACTCTTGGTCATTGCCAAGGATGGGGACAAGATCAATCTCTGATCATTTTTTGAGCATGATGATGTAAGGATTTCTATGCTCACATTTGGAATAAAAGCTCACCCCAAAACTGGAGATAAACATATTGGCACTTTATTTGATCTTTGCTAAGAAATTAGCCTGCAAAGGACTAATTTTACTAAGGTTCTGTCTTGGCAAGTAGTATTATTGAATGATGTAAAAACCCCGCAGCTCCTCAAATTAAATTAGAGCTTTTATGCAGATTATTTTAAAAAGTGAAAACTAATAAAATAGAGAGTCAATAAAATAGAGAGTCAATAAAGTCCATAGTCAATTAAACTGTTGCTGCCACTTGAATGAACAGTCACCTATATACCCTTTATTCTGTTCTCATGAGAACCCCGCCTGGAATACTGTGTCCAGCTCTGGAGTCCTCAACACAGGAAGGACAGGAAACTGTTTGAACGGGTCCAGCAGAGGCCCATGAAGATGATTAGAGGGATGGAACACTCAAATAATGTAGTTTGGGCCATTTGAAATCTTTCATATGCAATATTTTCTCTGCTGCTAAACAGATGTATATTTATTTTAGTGCTTTCCTGTGCACCAGATTAAGTACACAAGAATGCTAAATATGAGTGTTACTTTAAAAAGATTAATCTTTTCAACCAATAAAACCCATGAACTTCAAAGTTAATGCAGGCTTGATGATCTGTCACTTACAGGCTTGCCCTTTCCTCCATTCCCAAAAGAAGAGTGCTGTCTTGTATTTAGATATGGGATTTATCTGGCTTTCTTAAAGTGTTGGGAGAATTTTTCCATTATATAAATAGCATTTTCCTATACAAAAATCGGTCATTCCTTGGTTCAGTGCCCAGAAATGATATCCCCTGTAGCTCTGTGATCTGCTTAACAGGTGCTCCTTTAAGCACACTGCCCTCTTTCATCACGCAGTAACCTTCAGTAAATCAGGGTAATTTACAACTTATGTTCTGCTCTTGGGAACCTGCTGCTGCAACAGAAAAATCCAACACAATGTGGCAAAACTCTCTTAACTGCAGTGCAACAATGTGAATCACTAAATTTGAAATGAATGAGCCTTGTAATGCCTCAGGTATAACATTTTAGTGGCTGAAGAATTTGACATTACATGCATTTTGAGTATCTGTAATCCTATAGTTATCCTGACAGCAAAGAAACTCTGCTCAATAACAGTATCTACACAGAGGAAATTATTAAAATACGTTGCACGTATACAGCAAGAAGATAAGCTTCACAACCGAATCTCTCTGTTACATACCTGTAGCATGTAATTGATGGAATCAGTTTTTAAGTGACCATTTATTATGTATTTTCCTGAGCTAAAACATTCAACAACTTGCATATCTAAAGATTTCGATTATTCAAGAAACGAGGACTCTGCGGGGCTGGGGTTTCTTTCAGACAGATTCCTGGGATAAACAGGTACACTGAAGATGTTGGAGCTGGAGCTGGCATAAATGAAAGCACCATACAGCAACTAAATTCCATGAAGAATGGAAATTATTTCCTCTAAAGGACAACTGGTGATTTTCCATCAGTTCTGTAACCTATGCAAAGCTCAGGTCTTGCCTATTCTCCCATGAAATAACTTTAGCTCACAGTTTCTCTGGACAATACCATTCCATTAATGTGAAATTTGTATTTAAGGACAAAACAGAATTATGCCACCTTAAAAGATGCCCAAGGCACAGTTAGAATTATTAACATTTCTACCTTCACAGCAAGTATGTAGTAGCAGAAATGCTTTTATCCCCATACATGGTGTTTGGATTTGTAGTCTAATATCAAAATCCCTGCTAAATTCAAGGAACTGTCTGTAGCTGTACGAAGTTACAGTCAGAGCAGAAAGTCAGTCACAGTCAAAGGAGGATTCACATCAACTATTCTCTCTGCTAATTGAATAGGGAGTCCAAAGTGACTACATGCCATATGAAGTATCTCTGTTTTTCTAGTAGTGTTTTTTTCATCTTCAGAAAAAAACTCCTGTCTCTTAGAATTGAAGGAGGCAGATGTGAACCTCAAAGGTACAAAACGTAGATCAGACATGTGCTGTGCAGTGGTCATCTAATGATGACAACATATAGAATTAGTGAGAGGTTTCCCTTAGGTTAAGTTTAGATGAATAAGTAAGAAGGAAGAAAGAATATCTGCCCTCCAGATTGCATAATCTTCCTTTTTTTCCATTCTTAACAAAGATTTTCTTTATCAAGTGCGCTTAGAATCATAGAATGGTTAGAGTTGGAAGGGACCTTAAAGATCATCCAGTTCCAACCCCCCTGCCATGGGCAGGGTCACCTCCCACTAGACCAGGTTGCTCAAAGGCCCATCGAGCCTGACCTTAAACAATTCCAGGGTTGGGGCTTCCACAACTTCTCTGGGCAACCTGTTCCAGTGCCCCAACACCCCCACAGGAAAGAATTTCTTTCTAGTATCTAATCTAAATCTCCCCTCTTCCAATTTAAAGCCGATACCTCTTGTCTTGTCACTACATTTCCTGACAACAAGTCCCTCTCCAGCTCTCCTGTAGATTCCCTTCAGATACCAGAAGGCCACTTGAAATAGCTAAAGCAAAACATATGGCAAGGAAAATTCTGTTTAGATATATTTACCTCTCAGCAGTATGCTAAAAACACACCTCTTTGGCCCAACAGTACATTAATAGGGACAACTCACCATAACAGTTTATTTTCCCAAATGCAATTAATGCTGTGTATTCTACTTCTTCTTAAAACAGAACTGGACTGAGTGGACTATGTCAACACTAAAAATGAGGGCACTCTGGAAGCAGTGCTGTCCCTGCTTTTGTAATAAGGACTTACTCCCAATTCCACTGTGCTTAGTCACTGGTGGTTGGAAGACACCATATATGTAAAAAACTGTGAAAAAGAAGTAGGAGATAAAATACTGGAACTAAACAAAAAACAAACAAACAAACAAAAAACCCCACCCAACAATACAAAACAAAACAAAACTCAAAAAAACCCCGAAACCAAAAACTTATTACAGCTCCACATATAAGGCAACAAACGCACAGAAGGAATTGTCCCATGCTCACCTATCGTGAATTACACGATGAATGAAAAGAAATGAGATAGCAAAACAACATCCAAATAAGCAGATAAATAAATAAATAAATAATACCAAAGAAATACTAACAGAAACATTTATCTTGAAAAAGAACACGGGACTGTCAAGAAATACAAGAAGACAGACTAGCCACTGGTATCTGATCTGAGGTTATTTTATTGATGATCAAGTCTCCTGTTTTCACACATGAAGGAAGGTGATGGCTACTCTTGCACTTGGTGGGTTTTGCCTGGTGATTCCCCTACACAGATGGATCTCAGAGATATACAAACTGCTTCTGTGCCGAGCTATACACAGCTTCAACTCAAGTCCTCCTTCCATGCTGAAGGCTCCATTGCATCTCATTTATTCTTGTTGTGCCCCCATATACTGCTAACAGTGTAATAAATAAAGACTAGTTTATAATTGCTATTTCATATAATCATTATTTGAAAAAAAAACAAACAAAAAAACCAAAACAGTAAAAAACTTATTTGCTTATTTAACCAGTGTTAACAATGTTCAAATGACGTGTGTTTGAACTGAATGACTCATTTTGCAACGGTTCACAAATTCAGTGTTATGTTTCAGATGCATGAAGAGACTCCTCAGAGCTGTTTCGTAGCAAAGTCCCAGTACTTAACTTGCAATTTCAATTATTAAATTGGAGTAAATGCTTGGGAACAAGTGAATAAATGACAGAAGTCCCAGAATATCTGCGTCTCTGGAAACTCTTGCTGTACACAGTGGATGTCTGAATAGGACCCAGACCAATTATCATCACAACTCCCAGAGCAGCATAGAAACTTCACAGAAGATGCACAGCAGGCAATATTTGTGTCAACTATCTTTATTCACCTGCTGACTCTCCTTAGCTCTACTATTTTTTATACATGCTTTTCATTAAGTCACATAATTAGAAACTAATCAGTTTGTTTTATTTTTACATTAAATTCACCCTGTCCTCAAAACCCTGCACTGCACACAAAGAACATCATAGGCAGCCTTCTAGCCATCCCAGTACCAGTAATAAGTAGAGATGGGTGACTTTCATGCTCCTGAACAGGACATCTCCCTGACCTGGTTTTCACTGTCCTTAGTGTGGATAAATGCTGTTTATGTGATGATTTGGACCACTCAGTGAATGAGGAACTGGCTGGATGGCCACACTCAAAGGGTTGTGGTAAATGGCTCAATGTCCAAGTGGTGGCCAGTAATTAGTGGCGTTCCTCAGGAGCTGATACTGGGACCAGTTCTATTTGACATATTTGTCAGAGACATGGAAAGTGGGATAGAGTGCACCCTCAACAAGTTTGCTGATGACACCAAGCTCGGTGGAGCGGTCAACACGCTGGAGGGAAGTGATGCCGTCTAGAGGGACCTGGACAGGCTTGAGAAGTGGGCCAGTGCATATTGCATGAAGTTCAACCAAGCCAAATGCAGGGTCCTGCACCTGGGACATGGCAATCCCAAACACACAGGTTGGGCAGAGAATGGTTGAAGAGCAGCCCTGAGGAGAATGGCTTGGGAGATGATGGTAGATGAGAAGCTCAATATGAGCTGGCAGCGTGCACTGGCAGCCCAGAAAGCCAACTGCATCCTGGGTTGCATCAAAAGAAGCATGGCCAGCAGGTCGTGGGAGGTGATTCTACCACTCTACTCTGCTCTTGTGAGACCCCACCTGGAATACTGTGTCCAGCTTTGGGGTCATCAGCACAGGAAAGGCATGGACCTGTTGGAACGGGTTCAGCAGAGGGCCATGAAGATGATCAGAGGGATGGAACACTTCTCCTATAAAGACCAGCTGAAGGAGCTGGGCTTGTTCAGCTGGGAGAAGAGAAGGCTCCAGGAAATCCTAGGAGCAGCCTTCTAGTATCTGAGTGGAGCCTACTGGAGAGCTGGAGAGGGACTCTGTCAGGAAATGTAGTGACAAGACAAGAGGTATCGGCTTTAAATTGGAAGAGGGGAGATTTAGATTAGATACTAGAAAGAAATTCTTTCCTGTGGGGGTGTTGGGGCACTGGAACAGGTTGCCCAGAGAAGTTGTGGAAGCCCCAACCCTGGAATTGTTTAAGGTCAGGCTTGATGGGTCTTTGAGAAACATGTTCTAGTGGGAGGTGTCCCAGCCATGGCAGGGGGCTGGAACTTGATGATCTTTAAGGTCCCTTCCAACTCTAACCATTCCATGATTCTATGATTTTTCTGAAAGTGCTGCTGTCTAATCTTAACAGGGAGACTGAGCTAACAGGCACTGATCTTGGATGCTGCAAGTGCGTATTGGCAAACTTTTTCAAACTCTATTGTTTATAGAGTTTATTCTCACAGACAGGGACTTGCTAGGAAAACTGCTCTCCGTGCACATTTACTGCAACATAGTGGTAATGATTCCCTCTCCCTTCCCAAGCACACCATCCTGGGAAGGGCATTCAATCAAAATAAAGTCATACCAAAGGATAGTAGTAAGCAAATTTACAGAGCTTGTACCGATCAAAGACCAAGCTCTAAGAGTCCATACTGACTTTTCTTGCTGAAAAATGCCATAGAGGTTGAGATGCATCAGTGCTTTATGGCGAAAACTATTTTATTTCACTCATATCTACTAAATCCTTACAACTACGAGAACAAGCTGTTGCCTCTCACATTAAGTTACAATACTTCACCTTAAACTAAGGCACAGACACCGATATGAGGACTAATACATTTTAAAATTGTTCATTTGAAGACGTATAAATATTTGCAGATGTTTCAATATCAACTTCTGTAACTAATTTGAAAATAGAATAAATAAATATACAGAATTGCATTGTAGTTTTGTTGTTATGGTTTTTTTCTATAACAGGATAAGATTTCAGGAGTGT
Organism: Nycticryphes semicollaris; assembly: GCA_013400055.1. Lineage (NCBI taxonomy): Eukaryota > Metazoa > Chordata > Aves > Charadriiformes > Rostratulidae > Nycticryphes > Nycticryphes semicollaris. The sequence goes on along the minus strand of VXBJ01003308.1, from coordinate 165,426 downwards.
TATGCAGTTGATGACTTCCCTAACAAGATAGCTAGATGGTGCTAAAGTGTACTTGTTGCAATACAGCCTTAACACTAGTTACATGTTTTGAAATAGGTTGTTTATCTCTAGGATTGCCCGTGACTACAATATTTACACGCACCTGCATGCAGCAACTTCCTGAAAAAAATTCTTTGTGAGTCTGGAAAAAATTTTTATTCCTATACTAAAAATGAGGGATTTGAGATGGAGAAATAAAGGGACTATGATCAGCCAGATGATTTTATGAGTCAGAAATGTGTGTGTAAACACAGGACTACTTTTCCTTTCTAAAGTTTGCCCACCACTGAAACAGATCTGCCTCTGGAGTGAAATCCATCTGTTTACCCATGAACCAGGCTAAACAGAAATTTAGATATGAAAAAAATGGAAACAGAGATATTAAATTGATTTAATGCCATAAAAATCCCAGCATCTGGACCTGCTTTGCCAGGGGGGTTGGACTAGATGACCTCCAGAGGTCCCTTCCAACCCCATATCATTCTAATGACACTAGTAAATCAAAACTACAACCTTAATCCTCTACTTATCTAAGGTAGAAATGGAGAATAAGTTTGTAAAGAAATCCAGATTAATTATAGACAACACTATCCTTTTAATACTAAACTTTCCCTGTTGAAATTTTACCAATTAGATTAATAAGTTTAATTTTGTCCATATTAGAGGCTTTCTCTGGGAAAGCTGTTTATAATTTAAATTAAATAATTAACCTGAATGTGAGAAATATTTTAAATAAGCAAATAAATTTACATGCATACACAGCATTCTTGCTTGTCAGGAGTATTTTTTGCTAAACCCATAGTAATCTGTTCCTCATGGCCACTAAATTAAGTCCATTTCATTATTTACATCACCTGCCACAGAGGGGCTCTACATTAATGAACAAGGTCTTGTTTCTTTCTCTAGAATTTTCAAATGTCTTTTGTTATAAACAGGGACATAAAAATCTCCTATTTAAGAGAACTCCGTTCACTTTGAGAGCATCTTGAATAAGTGACCAACTGTTCAAAGGCTCACCTGGCATGTGAAAACCAGCTCAGGTGAGCTGCTCCGAGCATGGTCCTTTACAACCTCTTCCCCCTGTGGCTGTGCAGCACAGGAAAGATTGTGTCTGGAAATTCATAGCTGTGCATGTTGCACACTGAGGCTGTCTGCAGCTCTACACATTTTAAATGAGGGCTTGAGGTGTGACATGTAGGAGCAGCTTGTTTCTCCTAAATGACCTACTGAGGTTGAGAGTAGAGAGCCCCGCTCAGTGGTCTCTGGTTGCAAATCATTCTCTGAGAACTGCAGACAGCCTGTCATTTTGAGCAATAACTTTTTTTACCTGGTTGTACTATTCATGTTTTCAATAAAAAACAAGCTTTTATTTGTCAGAGCAGTGAGGAAATGACCCACAACCTATAATACTTACCTTGCCTGACCGCTAATTCTTGAAAGAAATTACTGTTTTCAGAAGTAATATGCTTATACTGAGCTGATTTCTGTACCTGTCTTCCAAGGTTGGGCTGGAACATATAGCTCCCAAAAGACCACCTAAGGAATTTACATATTGCTCTTACTCACATAGGCATTTTGATCAGTATCTATGCAACTTTGTGGAGAGAACTCTTTTCAGAGTCCTTTTCCCCTGTATTTTGTCTTTTCAGACTTCTTGCCTAAAGTTGAAGGATTCAGAACTTCATCACAACACTCTTGAATCTACTGTTCTGTTTTCCTTTATGGTTGTGAGGATCTGTGAGGCTTCTTGTACTTCTCTTTCATTCAGTACAAGCAGTACAGTCAACTGTAACCTGGACCACTTGCTCAGTGTCAATATAGAAGCAGAGAAGAAAAGCACACAGTACAGCAAACTGCTGAGAAAGGATTTGCTATTGCACTCTCTCAATAAGATGTGAAATTCCCTTTCTATTTATCTTGCTCTTCACACACACTGATACCTATGAAGATGAAAGAGAAAGGGACACAGCAATTTCTAAACCACCTAGTAAGTATTTTTACTTTGGCAGTGGATAATTGCAGATGCTTCAAGGAAAGATGCAATTGTGGTATGAAGTTATCCTGACCCATTAGGAAGAGCATGTGTTATGGTCCAGACTTTCATAGAATCATGGAGTAGTTTGGGTAGGAAAGGACCTTTAAAGGTCATCTAGTCACACCTCACTGCAATGAGCAGGGACATCTTCAACTAAATCATGTTTCTCAGAGCACTGTCTAGCCTGATCTGGAATGTTTCAAGGGATGGGGCATCAATCACCTCTCTGGGCAACCTGGACTAGTGTTTCACCACCCTCAGCATAAAACAATTTCTTCCTTATTTCTAGTCTGAATATACCTTCTTTTAGTTTAGTTTAAAAACATTACTCCTTGTCCTATAACAAAAGGTCGTGCTAAAATGTTTATCCCTATTTTTCCATCCTTTAGGTACTGAAAGGTTGCAATAGGGTCTCCCCGAAGTCTCTCTTTTCTGAGCAACCCCAACTCTCTCAGCCTGTACTCACAGCAGAGGTGCTCCAGCCTTCAGATCATCTTCATGTTCCTTTCTGGACTCACTCCAACAGTTCCATGTATTTTCTGTGCTGAGGGCCCACAGCTGAACACAGTACTCCAGGTAGGGTGTCACCAAGGCAGAGCAGAGAGGCAAAAAGTCTTGATTTGGTTTTTGGTTGCTTGTTTGGGTTTTTCCCCCCTGTTTTTAAGTTCTCATTTCATTTCCAGTGAAAATGTCTAAATCTTTACAGCATCCTGTTAAACTCCTTAGGTCTCTGGACACCTTCCTACAACCAGGTACAGACAGCTGCTACGTAGGTTCCCCCTTTCTCCTTGCCAGAGATGTAAGAACCAGATCCAACCCAGAGACCTTTCAAACATGCTTAATGTCCTTGCTCTCTCAGCAGGGCTAATTACCATCGGTACAGCCTGGCTGCTGGACCAGAATGGCCTTGTGCCCAGCCAGGCTGGATGATGAACAAACCAGAGTGTCTCAAAGTGACCAAAACAGCAGGTAAAGTTTTCTATTTTTTT